>SJYT01050724.1:647601-688193 GCA_006410635.1 Cephalophus harveyi | reverse complement strand
CGACCCCATAGACGGTAGCCCACCAGGCTCCCCCGTCCCTGGGATTCTCCATGCAAGAACACTGGAGTGGGTTGCCATTTCCTTCTCCACTGAAAAGTGAAAGTGAAGTCGCTCAGTCGTGTCCGACTCTTAGCGACCCCATGGACTGCAGCCCACCAGGCTCCTCCGTCCATGGGATTTTCCAGGCAAGAGTACTGGAGTGGGGTGCCATTGCCTTCTCCGGGCTAAGCTATAGTGGAATTAAATAACACCACCAACCAACTAGTTGTAATAGACATTTTTAGAGCATTCTACCCAAATATAGTAGAATAAATATTCTTTTGAAGTGCATAAAAACATTTACCAAGATAGATCATGTCCAGGATCATAAAAATAGCAAATTTAAAAAACTTGAAAGCATCTGATACGTTTTCTGACCATAATGAAATCAAACTAAATCAGTTATAGAAGGATAACAGGAATATCTCCAAATGTTTGGAAATTAACCAACAAACTTTTAAATAATCATATGTTGAAGAGAAATTTTCAAATAGAAATTAGAAAATAACTTGAACTAAATGAAAACAAAAATATAAATCAAAATTTGTGGGATGCAGTTGAAACAGTACACGGAGGGAAATTTATAGCATTACATATTTCTATTAGAAAAAAAGAAAATAATCCATGATATAAACATTTTCCTTAAGAAACTAGAATGTAAAAGGAAAAATAAACCCAAGGAAGTAGAAGGAAAGAAATGATAAATATAAGGGTAAAAACTAATGAAACTGAAAACAGAAATAATAGAGTTGGACTATTGCAAAGCTGAACTTTCCAAATGGCACTATTGGAAAGGACTTGCCTACTGATGTAGGAGATGTAAGAGACGCAAGTTTGATCCCCGGGTTGGGAAGATCCCCCTGGAGAAATGCATGGCAACCCACTCCAGTCTTCTTGCCTGGAGAATCTCATGGACAGAAGAACCTGGCAGGCCATAGTACACAGGGTTGCAGAGTCAGACACGACTGAAGTGGCTTTAGCATGCACACATGCTGGGGAAAGCTAATTCTTTGACAAGCAATAAGAACAAAAATAAGCAATAATGACAAGGAAAAAGAAGACACTCATTGCCAACACCCGTAATGACAGAGGGGATATCATGACAGACTCCACAGACATTAAATAACTAATAAGAGGATACTATGAACAACTGTTAGTAAATAAAATTGATACTTAGATGAAATGAGCCAATTCCTTAAAAATCACAGACTACCAAAATTCACCCAAGATGAAATAGATAACCTGACTAGCCTTATTACTGTAACAGTTATTGACTGTGACTATTAAAGAAATCTGAAGGGGGTATAGATTGGGAAGAAAGAAATAAAATTCCTCTAGGCCATAGACATCATTATTATCTATGTAGAAAACCTCAGATAGTCAGCAGAAACATAATCCTACAAATCCCTAGAATTAATAAGTTTAACAAAGTTACAGAATACAAAGTCAAAACAAAAACTATTTTTATTCTAATGCTGAATCTCCAATACTTTGGCCACCTGATGCGAAGAACTGACCCATTGGAAAAGACCTTGATGCTGGGCAAGATTGAAGGCAGAAGGAGAAGGGGATGACAGAGGATGAGATGGTTGGATGGCATCACCGACTCAAAGGACGTAAGTTTGAGTAAGCTCCGGGAGTTGGTGATGGACAGGGAAGCCTGGCATGCTGCAGTCTATGAGATTGCAGAGAGTTGGACATGACTGAGCGGCTGAACTGAGCTAATAATAAATAGTTAGGAATGCATAAATTTAAAAAATATATCCAATAGCTCCAAAACATGTGAAATACAAATTTAGCAAAAATCCATATACAGAATCTTTAGTTAAAAACTACAAAAAACCAATGAAAACAGAGAAGATCTAAATGATGACATAATAGGATCATGGGATGCAAGATTCAATGTAGTAAAGATGTCATTCTTCCAAAATTTATCTGTAGATTTAATGCATTTCCCATAATATTAGGTTGGTGCAAAAGTAATTGCAGGGTTTGCATTACTGAAGTTTGCTGTTTGATATTGGAATATATTCTGAATAAATGTGGTTATGTTATACATCATTTTAATGCACACTTCTTGCTTTATGGTTTTTTGCTAATGACTTATTGCTTGCTGTTTATTTTATATTTATTTTAGACTATGGAAATGATGTTAGGCAAAAAGCAAATTCAAGCGATTTTCTTGTTTGAGTTCAAAATGGGTTGTAAAGCAGGGAAGACAACTCGCAACGTCGATAATGCATTGGGCTTACCAGGTGACTCAATGGTAAAGAATCTGCCTGTCAATACAGGAGATGTGGGATACTTGAGTTTGATCCCTGGGTCAGGAAGATCCCTTGGAGAAGGGAATGGCAACCCACTCCAGTATTCTTGCCTGGGGAATCCCATGGACACAGGAGCCTGGCGGGCTACAGTCCATGAGGTCACAAAGAGTCAGGCACAACTGACAACTGGGCCGCAGCAGCAGCAGCATCCTATCGAATAGTCAAAATGTAGTATCAGATCCATTGAATATCTGTGTGAAAAATGAACATCCATCTAAACCACACAGTTTCTACAAAAATTATCTCAAAATGGATCATATATCTAAATATTAATTTTTTTTTTTTTAGAAAATAAACCAATTGTGACTTTGTTTGGGCAGAGGGCTCTCCGCACTTTGTGTCTTAAGAGTCTTTCATTGTGTGTGTCTGTCCAGTAGATAATTGATGTGTGATCTCAGTGACATCCTCGATATGACTGACACTTACTGATTGAGCACTCTGACAAAGACTCTGCTCTAACTCAGTCCCTACAACACCTCTGCAGAATACGCCTCGAGAAATTCTAAGAGCAGGGTAACAACAAATGGCCTGGTCTCTCTTTTCAGACCTGTGCTGTCATTAGGCACGACCACCGCTCTGTTCTGACATTCTGATATTCCTCATCCTTCTTCAAAATGGTGGTAATTTTTGTGGCTCCTGTGACCCAGACCATCTACTTTTCCTTTCTTTTTTTTTTTTCCCCCCTCGTGTGAGTTTTATTCACAGGCCCTCATCCAGGCCGGTGGTTTTTTGCTTTTGGAAGCTTAGCGTGATTTTTAACCCACCTAAATCTATTTAGCGCCATCTTGTGTCTGCATTGGGTGTTGCAGGAAGGAGCTCATTGGTTTTAGGGTGCACTCCAGTGCAGGGAGATCTAGCTTGAAAGCTTTGCTTCTCACAATATTCTGACAAATCAGCGTGATCAGAAACTTGAATTCCATTAGATGTGGACTTTCTGGTGACTTTGTTCCTCCAAAGTGGGCAGTTAATAGAACCTTGAAGGGAAACAGATCATGGAGAGAAAACTTACATAAATTCTCACTTTGACTCCCTTTCTGTAGCGGTGCCCTGGCTTGCTGGGCTTTCTGCAATACCAGAGGCCCTGAGAAGTTAGTGGGGAGACTTTAGTTCCTGGCTTTTCAGCCTTGGGAGGGGGGAAGTGTCCCCCAAGGGATGCCCCTTCCAGAGACTATAAACAGTCTCCATTGTCTCCCCCTGTGCCATTGATTTAGAAGATGCTAAAAATTCTTCAAGAGATAGGAATACCAGACCACCTGACCTGTCTCTTGAGAAACCTATATGCAGGTCAGGAAGCAACAGTTAGAACTGGACATGGAACAACAGACTGGTTCCAAATAGGAAAAGGAGTACGTCAAGGCTGTATATTGTCACCCTGCTTATTTAACTTATATGCAGAGTACATCATGAGAAACGCTGGACTGGAAGAAGCACAAGCTGGAATCAAGATTGCCGGGAGAAATATCAGTAACCTCAGATATGCAAATGACACCATCCCTAAGGCAGAAAGTGAAGAGGAACTAAAGAGCCTCTTGATGAAAGTGAAAGAGGAGAGTGAAAAAGTTGGCTTAAAGCTCAACATTCAGAAAATGAAGATCATGGCATCCGGTCCCATCACTTCATGGGAAATAGATGGGGAAACAGTGGAAACAGTGTCAGACTTTATTTTTGGGGGCCTCCAAAATCACTGCAGATGGTGATTGCAGCCATGAAATTAGAAGACATTTACTCCTTGGAAGGAAAGTTATGATCAACCTAGATAGCACATTGAAAAGCAGAGATATTACTTTGCCAACAAAGGTCTGTCTAGTCAAGGCTATGGTTTTTCCAGTGGTCATGTATGGATGTGAGAATTGGACTGTGAAGAAAGCTGTGCACCAAAGAATTGATGCTTTTGAACTGTGGTGTTGGAGAAGATTCTTGAGAGTCCCTTGGACTGCAAGGAGATCCAACCAGTCCATTCTAAAAGAGATCAGTCCTGGGTGTTCATTGGAAGGACTGATGCTGAAGCTGAAACTCCAATACTTTGGCCACGTCATGCAAAGAGTTGACTCATTGGAAAAGACTCTGATGCTGGGAGGGATTGGGGGCAGGAGGAGAAGGGGACGACAGAGGATGAGATGGCTGGATGGCATCACTGACATGAGTTTGGGTGAACTCCGGGAGTTGGTGATGGACAGGGAGGCTGTGCTGTGATTCATGGGGTCGCAAAGAGTCAGACACGACTGAGCGACTGAACTGAACTGAAAGTCTGTGTTAGTTGCTCAGTCGTGTCCGATTCTTAAACCCTATGGACTGTACCCCAACAGGCCACTCTGTCCATGGAATTCTCCAGGCAAGATTACAGGAGTGGGTAGCCTATCCTTTTTCCAGGGGATCTTCCTGAGGCAGATTCTTTACTGTCTGAGCCACCAGGGAAGCCTAGCATCTGAATTTGTTTCTTCAACAGTGGAACTCGAATGGGAAAAGGACAGTGATGCAAACTCCTCTTCCCTGGAGGTTTGCCAGTTTGTTTTGGAAGGGAGAGGTGGAAAGAAAAAGAAAAGGGAAAAAATGGGGCAGGAAGTGCTGAATTTTCAAAACTCTTCCATGAAGTGGGAGCTTTATCTTACTGAAGGAGAGAGGGGTATGCTGAGAGGGGTAGGCTAGTAAAAAAAATTCTAAAAACCAGGAAAAGCACTTTACACTTTGCATTATACAGTCTTACTTAGTTCCTTTTTGTGTATCTGTTTGCTTTCCAGTTAGAGAAGTAATAGGTACTTCTAATGAAAAACAAGGAAAACAAAAAAGTAGAAGACAGTATATCCAAAGAACATATATCTTGTCATAATGCTTAATATATCCTGGGGTTTCCTTTCCTTCAATGCTTGAGGATCTTAGTATTTTATTGAATTATATAATGTTTCTCATTTTCTACTTTTTAACTATTTTATCAGAAACAGCTCACAAGTTAGGATATAGCTTTGGTAAATTACTCTGTATGCGGCGTTCTAGTGGATTTTATATATATGGATGTGTGGATTTTAGTTGATGCTTTGATGTTATAGATGACACTTCAGTGCATATCTTTGCTTCATCCTTTTTCCTCTCTTAACTTAGCGTTATTCTCTTAGGATAGATTGCTGAAATCACATTGGCTGGGGAGGAGCTTTGAGAGGACTTTCAGGTTCTGAGTAGAGACATAAGCAAGCCACCTGTCCTGGCTAGAGGTGGACTCAGCTGCTTGGTAGTGATGGAGCTTTGGAGCCTTTTCAAAGCCTCCGTTTTTCTTCTGTCAGATGGGGATAATAACACCTCCTATACAGCCTGGCTCTCGTATTAATAACATATATAGATCCCTGGCCCCTTCAGATCTTGGGACATGGTAGACACTAAATGGTAACTATTGAAACTATTTTTAAAACAATTACAGCAATAGATATATTACAGGACTTGTACCAGTTTGCCCTGATGCCAGGAGTGTGTGAAGTTAATTATTTAACCTCTGCAGCAGGTGATGACTAATCATTTCTTTTAAAAATGTCTTTGATAATTTAAGTAAAAATGCTACCTCACTATTGTTTTATTTTGCATTTTTATTACAATAAGAATGGACAACTTTACTATTATAAACTAGTTTGTCTTCCCTCTTGTTCAGTCACTAAGTCGTGTCCGACTCTTTGCAACCCCATGGACTGCAGCACGCCCCACTTCCCTGTCCTTCACCACATCCCAGAGTTTTCTCAAACTCATGTCCATTGAGTCGGTGATGCCATTCAACCCTCTCTTCCTCTGTCACCTCCTCCTCCTTTTGCCCTCAATTTTTCCTAGCATCAGGGTCTTTTCCAGTGAGTTGGCTCTTCATATCAGGTGGCCAAAGTATTGGAGCATGAACTTCAGCATCAGTCCTTACAGTGAATTTTTAGGATTGACTGGCTTTTTTATATTGGTGTTTAGTATTTTGTTATCAACTTATAAATCATTTAAACCTTTATCATATTTGCTGTCATGTGTCCATTTATCTAGCATTATGTTTTTATATCAAAGTTTGATTTTCTTTGTGTATTACGTACTTTTTCTCATGAGGATGAGAATGTGGTTGTAATTGTGATCTCTTCATTATAAATTTTGTAGATCAATTTTTTTTGGCCTGTAATATTTCTTGCAAATAATGACAGTTTTATGTATTAATTTCTAACCATCCTACCTTTCATTATTATTCATGTCTTGTTGTATTTGCCTGAAACTCTCTAGCATGGTATTAAATAATCATAGGATTAATGGGCATCATTTTAAAATTACTTCTCATTTTAACAGGAGTATCTCTAATGTTTTGCCACCAAATAGAATATAAATCTGGTATTTCCAAAAATATACTGTTTATTGTGTCAAGAATATGTTCAATTAATTGCTTAAAAATTTGAGTTTTTACATATTAAGAATAATTCTAAATTATGAGATTATGAATTATTTTCATTTCATACCTCTTACTTTAAGTTTTCTAAAATGAGATATTCTACTATTACCAGGAAAAAAGTGTTGCCAAAAGTGTCATTGCCATGACAATTAATTATGTCTGAAATAAGATTTAGGAGGTCAGATGTGATTCAATGAAGCCTAATTATTTAGAGTATATGACCTTTGTTTATTGATTTTCTAGACATCAAATTATTTTGAAACTAAGGGAACTGAAAATATTGAGTTAGTATTTGTTTAAAAAGTATAATAATATTTTTTATGGATAATGACAATATGTGGTGACTGTATTTTCCTTAAGTAAGAATTTATTTAGTATTGACAAATGTTTTCATGATATCTGACATTTAAAAACCCCCAAATTCTTAGAAAGGATTACAAATCATATTTAAATACATATTTATCTCCTGTCTAAGGATTCAGATAAACTTAGGATGGTTCCATAGCATCTGGGACAAGCCTGACCATAGGCTGGGGCACCGGACAGGTTGCTTTGAGAACTTCTTTCTGTAACCAGAGGCCACGACCCAGACACCATCTCATCCATATCTGTGTCCTGTCTGGGACTTGACACAGATATAGAAACTGAAAACATGCATTTATACATCAAGGCACAGAGAAGGAACAGTCACTGGATTTGATGCCTTAATTGCATCTTCCAGATGCCAGGAATAGCTTTTGTTTCTTCTGTAGTGGTCCACACTTTCTGCAATGAGATTTCGCTAATTTCAGAGCTAAGGAATCAAATCAGAAGATCAAATCTTCAGATTTGATCATTAACATACAGTGTATTTAAAGTGTGAGAATCTCACTTGACATTATGATCATTGGCGATGTTATTTACTTGCTTCTTTCTCTCTTCTCTTTAGCTTTGGGCCAGATTATGTTGTACGTGGATGGGATGAATGGAGTAATAAACCACAATGAAACCATTCAGTGGCTGTACACTCTCATTGGGTCAAAGGTAAGAGATTATGGTTGAACGTTTTATTTGGTTTGTATGTCATAAACCTCTCTTTTTGTTATGCTCTCTGGGATGGTTTTACAAAAAGAAGTCCTATTTAGCTCCATTCCAGCCCTGTCAGAACACAAACAAGGACTATGATTTTATAGATTAAAAAAATACCCAAATTGCAAAGAATTTATTAATTTTTAATGCATTTTAGTTATTTTCTTTTAAGCTTTCTTTTTTTTTTTTAAGTTTTTGGCTGCCCGTGCACCATATGGGGTCTTAGCTCCCCAACCAGGAATCGAACCTGGCAGTGGAAGGGTCTTAACCACTGAAATAGCAGGAAAGCTCCTTCTCTTAATTTTTAATCAAATGCTTTTGGTACCTTTGGTTTTTAACATTTAATTAAAGCATTAGGCAATGGGTAGAGCATTAATCTTGCCAGTGGTAAAGCCAGTGAGTGTGTGCTCAGTCGTGTCCGACTCTTTTTGACCTCATAGCCCCAGCCCGCCAGGCTCCTCTGTTCATGAAATTTTCCAGGCATGAAGACTGGAGTTGCCATTCATCTTACCTGCTGTATTTCATGTTTAATATGGTCAGTTACTTAAGTATGTGTATGTTGTATATATGTATATGCATATTCCTGTACGTATAGATGAGAGAATATGAGACTGCCTTTCAGCTCTGCCATCAATTATAAAAGTGACCAGCGTTTACTCACAGTTCACTCAGGCGCCATAGGAAGCGCTTCTCAGGCATTGTTGCCTTTAGTCCACACGAGGCTACTCTCAGGTGAATAACGTCCCCATTTTGTAGTTGAGGAACTCGTGCTTGGTTATGAGGATCCCTCTAGTTTCCCCCACAGATCTTGGCCTGTGTCTGTCCGGCAGTGCCTTGGCTGTGAGTCCCCGCTTCCTGGGGCCGCGGCCCTGAGGAGGAGGATCCGCCATGACACTCGAAGCTCCGCCATGACACTCGAAGCTCCGCCATGACACTCGAAGGTCCGCCATGACACTCGAAGCTCCGCCATGACACTCGAAGGTCCGCCATGACACTCGAAGGTCCGCCATGACACTCGAGGGGTGCTGGAAGCGGAGGGAGCCTCTAGCGTCGCCCTCTCTAGATTCTCGGGTGGGTCCGTGAAGGACCTGGCTGGAGGGCAGACTTGGAGGAAGTCAGAAGGGATCCTGTCTTGAGCCAGTGAATCCAGGCTGGACTGTGGTCAGCCTGTGGCGTGAGGCACCATGGTGGACATCACGGTGATGAGAGTAGGCAGCAAGGTCAAGCGGGGAAGACGTCGGGGGCCTTGGTGGGGGATTTCAACCTGACTTAGACCTGTTGCAGAGTCAGCACAGCTTCCTGGGGGCCCCTGCAGAACCTGTGGTCGTCCCAGGCTTCCCCATCCCTATGTTCACAGCCACCCTCACTGTGGTTAGCCTGCCGAGGCTGGTGGGCACTAGCCCTGGGCTCTCGGCAAAGTCACAGTCCTTGGTGTGTGATACCCACTGGGCCCCAGGTCCTTGGTTGACCCTCACATCTTCTGCTCAATTTTCCTTTCCCCAGTATTATTGTTAATAGAATCTCCTCTCCCATTTTATAATAGAAGCAGTTATGGTTTTTCTTAGAAGACTGAAAATCTTTTCTTCTTCTCTTTTTTCTTCTTCCTCCTCCTCTTCCTCTCTTTAAACACTTGGCTCTGTTTTCTTTGGAAAATGGATGTGCCTTTATTTACAAAGTGCTTTAGGTGACCTTACAAGCTGAGTGGCATGGTGGGCCTACTGGGTTGATTTCGCAGGCTGAGGAAAGATATGTATCCATATCCTGCTTCAGTGTTTTCTGATTTTTCCTCTCTTCTGCTGAGTCTCCTTAACCTTCATGCTCATTTGGAAGCTGCTCCCTCCCCTCGGCTCTCTGCGTGGTCTTGAGGACCCCAAAAGCTAGGGAGATGGGAGATTTTGCAATGAAAGCTCACTTTATTATGTCATAATAAAATGCCAACAACCAACCCTATTTAGAAACAGGAATAAAACCTAGCAGCAACGCTTGTTACAGGAAAATTGACTACCTTTTAGCTCATCACCAGGAAGGAGTAGAGGAAGGGTAAAATCCTGGTGCGGGGAGTGGGAGGGGAAAAAAGGATGAGAAAGGCACGGAGAAGAAAAGAGAGGGAGAAAAGGATGAGAGGAGAGACCAGGACCAGGAAGAAAAAGAGAGGAGAAAAAGGAAATGACTCCTAATGGAAGTGGCTCCGTCTGCTCAGTAGATGGGAGGAAGGCTCACAGCCTGCGGTGTTGCAGCAGCATCCTGTCGATTTTCCTTAGGTATCATTCTACAAGGAAAGTAAACACTGGGAAAGGAATATATAGGGCATCTTTATTGACTTCTAAATAACATAGGGAAATCATGAAATTCAAAGCCCTCAGGAATGAGATGTAGGACTTATGTTTCCCCTCTCCTTTCCCTGTGTGGCACACATGGTGTTTGGGACCCTGGGCATCTCTCTCAGGCAGGGCATTTGCCTCCCCCGCCCAGGCAGTTGGGGCATCAACACTGATAGATCAGTGGCTCCTTCTTCCATCTTTCATTTTCCCTACAGTGGTCTCTAGCTCCTGTGTTCAACACCAGACCAGGCGCTATGTGGAGAAGAAAACAGAGCCAAGACTCAGCCTAAGCCTTGGGGCTGTTGGTGTTGTTGGAAAGGGGACGGTGGGTGCTGCTTGGATCCTGTGTCCACTCTGTGATGTCAGAGGAAGGTTTCAGCTGACCCTGCAAGGATTGCTCGGTTTCAGACACTGGCTGAAAGTCCACAGGAGCAGCAGCCACCAAGTGCAGTTCCAATGAGATCACTACTTCTTTATAAAACCAGTATGGTGGCCTCAACACTCCCCCTCCTCTCCATGCCTGGAGAATGAGCTCTCTGCCAAGAACAAGTGAACCAACATGAAACCCTTAGGTTTGAGAAGGAAGCCTCAGCCTCTCCTTTAACATACAGCTTGGGCGATATGGCCACAGAGGTTTTCCTGATTCAAATTAAATTAGGAAATAAGAAAAGCCAGGGGTCCTAGGTTTTTCTTTTAACTAAGATTTCTCAGAACCTGAAGAACAGGAACCTTGAGGTCCTGTTGTGTGTGCCCTAAACAGGCACAGAGTTGATGATGGAATCCTGGGTTAGAGAAGCCTTGCCATTCTGTTCTCATAATTCTTCATTTTCCTTCCATGAAAGGCAACAAGATGTGTTTGCCAGCGGGCCATTATGCAATATTTGCAGGTATTCGAGTCGCATAACTAGAGGAGGAAATGATCCATTTGCAGCCAAATAATTATGTTTTAAAAGAAAGAAAAAGTGTTTTCAATAATATGTTTCATTCTGTTTACAAAAGTCCATCTTTAAACTTCCCAGTCAGAGGTAAGAAGCAGATGCTAACCTTATGACTTTTCATAAATATGGATTTTTTCCCTCTTCATATATCTGGAAGTCTCATTAACTGGGGTAAGGTGATTCGGCTTGTACAATATAACCTTTTGTTATTATTATACAGAGAGTCTGCTTTTCTTTATCTGTATGGATCACCTTCTGGCCATGGGGGAGGCCCCAGTAGCCCATAACCTCCTTGTAGGTTTCATGACCTCCTGGTATTGTCATGAAACCTGCCCTTTCTATGTTGCTGTCACTACATTTGTCTGTCAGCCCTATTGCAGCTCATTCTTCCAGCTGTGCCCCAAATTGCTGGTTACAGATCTCCAGACTTACTTTGTGCTGTATGAGGATGGCCCTACATCCTAACTCCCACGTGGCACAGCTGCTAAACCTGAGTCAAGGGGAGCTCTGGCCACAAGGCCATTGTCACACACACACACACACACGTGCTTATACACCTTAGAGAGCCATGCTCCCCACTCCCACAACAAATACACACACACACACACTGGGGATCCTGCTCAAAGTTTCTTGTTAGGATGGTAAGATGATGAGAAGTAACATTGGATGTGTAGGATGGAGGTGGTGGGAGAAGAAATTGGCAGGGGTAGGGAGCTAGGGACCTAGCATGCTATCAAAGCCCTGAGGTAGTGAGACCTGGCTAAGAATTGCAACAGAAACTGATGAAATCTGGAGACATTTTGTAGAATAGCTTCCTGGGACTGGGTTTCTGCATGTAGAAAAACAGCATGAAGAATCAAAGCAAGGGTCATAGTTTTGAACCTGGGCAGCTATGACTATGGCATTGCCTCCAGCGAAAGTAGGGGTGGTGGTGCTTAGTCGCTCAGTCATGTCTGACTCTTTGTGACCCCATGGACTGTAGCCTGCCAGGCTTCTCTGTCTATGAGATTTTCCTGGTAGGAATACTAGAGTGGATTGCCATTTTCTCCTCCAGGGGAGCTTCCTGACCCAGGGATCAAACCTGAGTCTCCCGCTTTGCAGGTGAATTCTTAACCATTGAGCCACAGGGAATTCCCCCAGCAGGAAGAGAAAATTTGGCAGTTGGGCTTCAGTAGCTGGAAAGCTTTGACATATGGGGTAAGATGAAGGCAGTGTCCCTCAGAAGAGCTAAACAGGTATGTCCATGGTGCCAGGAAGTACTGGCTGGCTGTGAAGTAGAGGAGGTTTCGTGAGCCCTTTGGTCATCATCATTGGCATGTCCCTGCCAGTGTGATCCACTCAGATGACCCACAGGTGGGTGAGATCTGAAGTGCTTTTTCATTCTTAATTTTTTTTGGTTAATTGTTTTGAGATAATTGTATGTTCACATATAATTGTTAGAAATAATACCTAGAGATCCTGTGTAATCTTTACCCAGCTTTCTCCAAAGATAACATCCTGTAATACTGTACTACAGCATCACAAATCAGGCAGTTGAGAGTTTGGTACAGTCAAGAGACAGAACGTATCCATCACCAACAGGAGCCCAAATATCACTTGCCTCCTGTTCCCACCCCAACCTAAATCTCTGGCAACCGTTAACCTGTTCTTCATTTCTATACTTTGGTGATTTCAACAAGGTTATATGGAAGGTAGAGGCCACCGCATGTAACCTTTTGGAGTTAGCTTTTTTTCCACTTAGCATAATTATCTGGAGATTCATTGAAGCACTTTTTGAGTAATGTAATATCAAATAGAATTCTAGCCTTGGAGAGATGGCAAAATCTTGTTCAAGATGTTCCTGACATTCACCAGCCACACTCCCGATACTTCAGCAGAGCAAGTGCCATTTCCTTCAAACTGCCTTTACTGGACACTGGAACTGTGGGAAAGCCTTACTTGTGGGGACCCACCTCCACCTCTCTGTCATTAACCAAATGCCTTGCACTGCTTTCTGGAATAACTCACACTCACTTCCCCATGGAAATACTCTTAAAACATTTAAAGACAGATATTATGCCATCTTGACTCATTGGAAAAGACCCTGATGCTGGGAAAGATTGAAGGCAGGAGGAGAAGGGGATGACAGAGGGTGAGATGGTTGGATGGCATCACCAACTCGATGGACATGAGCTTGAGTAAACTCTAGGAGTTGGTGATGGACAAGGAGGCCTGGCATGCTGCAGTCCATGGGGTTGCAAAGAGTTGGATACAACTGAATGACTGAACTGAACTGATTATGCCATCCTGTCCAAATTAAATTCGATGGTTTCCACAGACAGTCCTTGGGGATGTAGTTTGTAGTTCCTCATTGTGCAGAGTAGCAGTTTCTCTGTCCATCCAGTACAAAGGATTTTACTTTGGTAAGATCCCAGAATAGAGTGCCCCTCTTCTATAAATCCCACCTCTGTTCAGTGGCAGCCCTGGGTGCTAGCTCCAATCAAACTAATAACTCACTAAACCTCCTAGGTTTTGTTTTTCACTTATCCACATTTGCCAGTTTCTTCCATTCTGCATCTCTGTGATTGTTTAACATCTAAATGTGGAGCTTTGATTTTTTTCCCCGTTAATTTCAGGCTAGAGTTCCAACCTCAAGATCATATTCACTCAGAAAAGGAAAGCTTTAGGCTTTAAATGCTTTTTACTTCCGGTATTTCCATTTGATTCTTATAGTTTCCTTTTGCTGAAATTTATCATCTGTTCATGCATGGTGTATACCTTTTCCATTAGTCTTTAACATATTAATCATTGTGAATTTTATAGTTCCAATATTGAGCCAAATCTATTGATGGCTTTGTTTCTTGTCAGCAAGGGTGGGAAATTGGGGCTTTTTTATACATCTTGTGATTTGTGGTTGAAAGCTTGGTATGTATGGGACAATATAGGCTAAGGTAGGTAGTATTTATGCCTATCAATGGGCACATCTCTAATACTAAACTATTAGGGTAGAGAGGTTTTCAGTTTTCTCTCAAGGGGAGCAGGGCTTGGGTTTTGCTGTTGCTGTAGCATCTTCCTTTACCACCCATTTCCAAGTTCTTTCAAGTAATTGTGCTTGAGATGAGAACTGGCTTGCTAGAGAGTTTTTCTCAATGTTGCTTTTTCACTGTGAGCTTTAAACATTTTCTACACGTCTGAGTCTCAGAGGGAAGTCAAGCTCCATGCTCCTGCCCCTCCCCAAGTGGAACCCACTGTGGCCTGGTGCTTCCAGAACTGAACTTTCTCTATTGCCTTTGTTTCCCACATTGGTCTTCAGCACGGTCATATGCCTAGTATTAATTACACAGTCATTAAATGTTAGGTTTTTGAAATACTACAATAATACAGGAAAATACTGTAGGAAAATTAGTAGGAAATGTACAAAGTTTAAAATCCTTATGTAATAGCACTTCAGGTGATTTTTACTTTATTTTTGTGTTTCTAAAATTCAGTATAAAGAGAATATATTACTCTTACAACCATAAAAAAAATCAGTAAACGTTTTAAAAGGTTATTTTTTAATATCAAGATTTCCTACTACACCAATAGACTGGGTCTTGGGGTGGGACTGTCTCAGCGGTCCTGTCCCTCCCTCAGTGGTAGGACTCTAAAGGCTCTCTCCTGAGGATGTGTCTTGCCCCTGCCCAGCAACACAGAGTCGTATTCTTTTCCCTTCTACTACACTACCTGTGCTTTGGGACAGTAAGATTTGCTACCCTTCCCTGCTGCTTATGGCTTTTGTGTCACAGAGAAGACTCGGGATGTGGTTTCCTACCTGTCCAGGTAGTCTGTGGCTGCTCCCTTCCTCCTGTGGGTTGTTTCCTGCTGTTCTTGACCCTAGAGTGCAGGCTCAGGAGCTGTGGCACCCGGGCTCCGTTGCTTCATGGCATATGCAATCTTCCCAGACCAGGGATCAAACCGGTGTCCCCTACATTGGCAGGCAGATTCTTAACCTCTTGACCACCGGGGAAGGACCCAAATTCCATGTTTTAATATAGGTTCAATTTGGGGCTTCCCTGGTAGCTCAGTTGATAAAGAATCCACTGCAATGTAGGAGATGCTGGTTTGATTCCTGGGTCGGGAAGATCTGCTGGAGAAGGGATAGGCTACCCATTCCAGTATTCCTGAACTTCCCTTGTGGCTCAGCTGGTAAAGAATCTGCCTGCAATGTGAGAGACCTGGATTTGATCCCTGGGTTAGGAACATCCCCTGGAGGAGGGAAAGGCTACCCACTCCAGTATTCTGGCCTGGAGAATTCCATGGACTGTGTAGTCCGTGGGGTCACAAAGAGTTGGACACGACTGAAAAGAGTTGACTCATTGGAAAAGACTCTGATGCTGGGAGGGATTGGGGGCAGGCGGAGAAGGGGACAACCAAGGATGAGATGGCTGGATGGCATCACGGACTCGATGGACGTGAGTCTGAGTGAACTCCGGGAGATGGTGATGGACAGGGAGGCCTGGTGTGCTGCGATTCATGGGGTCACAAAGAGTTGGACACCACTGAGTGACTGAACTGAACTGAGTGACTTTCACTCACTCACTCAAGTAATATTTGTGTCAGAGATATTGCGGGTACAAAGAGCCACTCTCCCCTTTATGGGTATTGCTCTTCTACTGGTTATTTGGCTCCATACACCCAGAAATCCCTAGAGGAGAAAATAGCAACCCATTCCAGTATTCTTGCCTGGAAAATCTCATGGACTGGAGACCCTGGCAGTCTACAGTCTATGGGGTCAGAAAGAGTCAGACATGATTGAACAACTGAGCACCTAGGCACACACCCAGAAAACTAATTCTCACTGATTTGATCTCTTGGATATCCCCATAATCTAAGTGGAAGAAAAAAAAAAAAAAAAAAAGGAAATTTTACTAGTCATTGTTTGGCAATGGCACCCCACTCCAGTACTCTTGCCTAGAAAATCCCATGGATGGAGGAGCTTGGAATGCTGCAGTCCATGGGGTCGCTGAGGGTCGGACACGACTGAGCGACTTCACTTTCACTTTTCACTTTCTTGCATTGGAGAAGGAAATGGCAACCCACTCCAGTGTTCTTGCCTGGAGAATCCCAGGGACGAGGGAACCTGGTGGGCTGCCGTCTATGGGGTCGCACAGAGTCGGACATGACTGAAGTGACTTAGCAGTAGCAGCAGCAGTTTGGGAATAATTTACTAGTCATTGAAACCAGAGGTTGGAGTTAGACCTTAAAGGAGCCAGTGGGCTGAGGGGACCCCAAGATCCAGAATGGGTCCCCAGCCACAGGGCTAGAACAGCATTTTTTTTTTTTCCATTCTGCTCTGAGATGATTAGCTTCAGGGAGCTGATTTGTGGCAGGGACCACAACTCTCCAAAGGCTTATTGTTAAACCAGAACTGCAGCTTACAAATTTACATAGTCAAGATCCCTTATGAATGTAAATGGGAGGAAACAGGAATGAGGTGGGACTCTGACCCTTCTTCCCTTTTGGGGCATGTGGCCAAGCATTTGCAGCTGTGTTCCCACTTCTGGGAAGTGAGTGGCTCTAATATGGAAGAACATCTGGGATGATGTAAAAGCTTCACTACGGCCGATGTGCTGTTCCTCGGATAGAGATGTTCTAGGAGAGTTGGGTGGACAGGACAACTGAAAAAACATAAGCTTCCAGGAGCCCCCTGGGAGCAGCCCTAGCAGCTCAGGCCATCCTTTGCCAGCACTGCTGACCCCCATCCCACCTGCCAGTACTCATCTGCCAGCCCTTCTCCGTCCACTCTAAGGAGATGCCAGCTGACAGCCACACTCTGGCTAACAGCACTTTCACCATTCCTGAGCTTGGAGGTGTCCACTGTCATGCTTCCAGGGCTGGTTATTTACATAAGAAAGTTATTTAGCTTTGATCAATAACCTCAGATATGCTGATGACACCACCCTTATGGCAGAAAGTGAAGAGGAACTAAAAAGCCTCTTGATGAAAGTGAAAGAGCAGAGTGAAAAAGTTGGCTTAAAGCTCAACATTCAGAAAACTAAGATCTTGGCATCTGGTCCCATCACTTCATGGGAAATAAATGGGGAAACAGTGTCAGACTTTATTTTTGGGGGGCTCCAAAAATCTCTGCAGATGGTATTTGCAGCCATGAAATTGAAAGACTCTTACTCCTTGGAAGGAAAGTTATGACCAACCTAGACAGCATATTAAAAAGAGACATTACTTTGCCAACAAAGGTCCGTCTAGTCAAGGCTATGGTTTTTCCAGTGGTCATGTATGGATGTGAGAGTTGGACTGTGAAGAGAGCTGAGAGCTGAAGAATTGATGCTTTTGAACTGTGGTGTTGGAGAAGACTCTTGCGAGTCCCTTGGACTGCAAGGAGATCCAACCAGTCCATCCTAAAGGAGATCAGTCCTGGGTGTTCATTGGAGGGACTGATGCTAAAGCTGAAGCTCCAATACTTTGGCCACCTCATGCAAAGAGTTGACTCATTGGAAAAGACCTGATGCTGGGAGGGATTAGGGGCAGGAGAAGAGGGGACAACAGAGGATGAAATGGCTGGATGGCATCACTGACTCGATGGACATGAGTTTGGGTGAACTCCGGGAGTTGGTGATGGACAGGGAGGCCTGGCGTGCTGAGATTCATGGGGTCGCAAAGAGTCGGACACGACTGAGTGACTGAACTGAACTGAACTGGTTACTCAGAGAAGAATACCCACTCCTGTACTCTTGCCTGGAAGGTCCCATGGACGGAGGAGCCTGGTAGCTATAGTGCATGGGGTCGCAAACAGTTGGACACGACTGAGTGACTTCACTTTTACTTTTCATTTTCATGCATTGGAGAAGGAAATGGCAACCCACTCCAGTGTTCTTGCCTGGAGAATCACAGGGACAGAGGAGGCTGGTGGGCTGCCATCTATGGGGTCGCACAGAGTCGGACACGACTGAAGCAACTTAGCAGCAGCAGCAGAGAAGAATATGTGTCCCATTGCCCGTGGCTTATGTTTTTGCACCAGAGGGAAAGCTGGGGTACCCTATAGTATGGTAGAAATCAGATTAGCCTTGGTTTTCTTTGACTTCCTCTAGAAATTAGCTGTGTGACCAGTCACAGAGTCTTCTGGACCAGGAGGTTTTGTATCTGAAGCTGGGGATAAGCACCCACTCTGGTTGATTTCCCCTCTTCATTTTGCAGCTACTATGGTGGTGTTCCCTAAGGCAAAAGGTATTTTAATGCACAGTTTTGGTAGTGCTTTCAGTTCAGTTCAGTCGCTCAGTCATGTCCGACTCTTTGTGACTCCATGAACCGCAGCACGCCAGGCCTCCCTGTCCATCAACAACTCCTGGAGTCCACCCAAACCCATGTCCATTGAGTCAGTGATGCCATTCCCCAAAAATAAAGTCTGACACTGTTTCCACTGTTTCCCCATCTATTTCCCATGAAGTGATGGGACCAGATGCCAAGATCTTAGTTTTCTGAATGTTGAGCTTTAAGCCAACTTTTTCACTCTGCTCTTTCACTTTCATCAAGAGGCTTTTTAGTTCCTCTTCACTTTCTGCTATAAGGGTAGTGTCATCTGCATGTCTGAGGTTATTGATATTGCCCGAAGTGCTTAGATAACAACAATGGATTTATGTTACCTGTTATCAGCTAACTCTTCATAGTTACACTGTGGAATGTATCCCAGAAGAAATTTAGCAAAGTGGATGTTTTTTGGTCTTGTTCACTTTTAGACATTATTCTTTACAGAAACCTCCTGGTAAGCCCCAGTACTTTATCTCAATAGAAGAACACGTTCTTTTATAGCATTATTTACTACTTTGACATTTATTGGAATTATTTTTGAATTTTTATTTTTGTTGTTCAGTTGCTACATTGTGTCCACCTCTTTGCAACCCCATGGACTGTAGCATGCCAGGCTCCTGTGTCCTCCACTATCTCCTGGAACTTGCTCAAACTCATGTCCATTGAATTGGTGATGCCATCCAGCCATCTTGACCTCTGCTGCTGCCTCCTTTTGCCTTCCATCCTTCCCAGTATCAGGGTCTTTATTTTTGAATAATCTGTATTTGACATTCTGCAAGATTTCCTGCCACCAAGTAGTAAAAACTTGAGGGGTTCCCAGCCCCACAATTGGCTACTCCATTAATCACCAAGTTCGTTCCCTGTCTGCAAATTGCACTGGATCATACATGGGTTGGCCATTAGGCCCTGAAGCCATAGCACATGGGTTTGATGCAAGTGGCTTCCTGTCTTGGCAGGTGTGCCAACTTTGGGGTCTATACCCCTCCCCCACAGACACCTGAAAGCCTTGGCTCAGAAGTTTGGACTCAGGGAGTGTATTTTGGCCTGTACTTTATTTCTGATAAGATCAACCTTGTTCTTATGATGACAGCACAAAAGGGGAGAGATTTGGACCCCAAGATATCTGATAACCAGTTACAAAGGCTTTGGGGCCCATTCTGAGCTTTTTGCTTAGAAATTCTGAGTTTGAGTATATGTCTTTGGAGTAAAGCATTTAAGAGAAGTTTGATAAATATCTTAAGTCACTTGAATTTTGTTGTTGTTCTTGTTAAAATATTCAGCATATTCTTAGTTCTGGTTAGCTTGTAAACAGTGTGGCAAAGCGTTGCAGATCAAGTTACCTTCCAATTTCTAATTCAGTTTTAATAACCAGCATCCGCTTCTATAACATGCTTTTTTTAGTGGAAAATGAAACAGATAGAATGAAGCATGTCTTTCAAACCCCCTTTATAATTTAAATCCAGAGGTTTGGAAATTGTTTTCTTTCTATGGTTGCTGAATTTTTAGAAGAGTTGGAATTTGGAGACTTGGGGGAATACTTTGATTTCTACTTCATAAGCAACATATTTGACCTGCAAAGTGAAGCTCTTGGTCTCCTCTAAGTACCATAAAGCATAAAGGGAGTTCTGGTTTGCTTTTTTATCTGTTTATTTCAGGCTGTGCTGGGTCTCTGATGCTGTGCTGGCTTTTCTTTAGTTGCGAGAGCTGGGGCTACTCTCTGGTTGCGGTGCACCCGCTTCTCGCTGCGGTGGCTTCATTTGTCTCAGAGCATGGGCTCTCGGGTGCTCAGCCTTCCTTAGTTGTGGCTCCCGGCTCTAGAGCGCAGGCTCAGTAGTGTGGCACACGGGCTTAGTTGCCCCCAGGCATGTGAGATCTTCCCGGATTAGGGATCGAACCTTTGTCTCCTGGATTCACAGGCAGTTTCTTGACCACTGAGCCAGGAGGGAAGCCCTGTAGTTTGCTTTTGGGAGCAGAACTATTGAGGAACTGCCTTTTACTGCTTTTCCATAACAAGTGGTGGTTACAGTTTATCTAAACCCTAGATAGCCAGGTTCTGTACAGGCTGACTCCACGCCCGCCTTGTGGGTTGAAAATTAAACAACATCAACAACAAAGCCAGCCACGCCCTATGGACACCATCGTCCTACTCAGGCCCACCTCCCTGACGTGGAGGTGACACTGGAGTCCCAGGTTGTCCGTGGGACCTCCCTGGTCTTTGGAAGCCTCACAGCCTCCGCTTTGTGCTGTGTAGGAACAGAGAGGAACAGCTGCCGTGGAGAGTAAGGCTCACAATGATAAGAAGCACAGTTCAGCACTGACTGCATGTTCCTGTTCTCGTGCGAAAGGGTTTCTCAGATTTCTGTTATATACTGTGATTTAGCTGCATATTTAAAGCAACATAAAGCATAATTTATTATGATGGACAGGGCTAAAATAGAGTACAAGTTTTTCCTAGAATGTAATTATAGTTGATCCTTGAATTATGCAGAGGTTAGAGACCCAGACCCTCCCAGGAGTTGAAAAATGGTGTAGAAATTAAAGTCAACTCTCCATATCTGTGGTTCTTCCATATCTGTAGTGCTGCGCCCGTGGTTCTGCACCCATGGATTCAGCTAGCCGTGGATCGTGTAGTACCATAGTATTTACTTTTGAAAAAGAAAAAAACTTCCTATGAGTGGACCCGCACAGTTCAAACTCATGTTATTCAAGGGTTGACTGTATATTAAAAATAGGTAATGTGTAGCCCAAAGGCTGAATGAGGACCCTCCCCTCCATGTGGTTCCTTCAAACCCTAAAATAAGTGGGCTTATTTGTATAAGCAGGAACTTGAAGGCTGTCACACCACTCTTCGGGTCTCTGGAAGCCCAGAAGGCCAGCTACTTCAGCTCTGAGCCTGTCTGACCACCTCTCCTCGCCAATGTAAGGGCNCCTCCCCTCCATGTGGTTCCTTCAAACCCTAAAATAAGTGGGCTTATTTGTATAAGCAGGAACTTGAAGGCTGTCACACCACTCTTCGGGTCTCTGGAAGCCCAGAAGGCCAGCTACTTCAGCTCTGAGCCTGTCTGACCACCTCTCCTCGCCAATGTAAGGGCCTGGCTCTGGGACATTGCTCTCTGTCCTCAGTACTGACTCTGAGGGCCCCTGGCACAGGTAACACTCTCAGCCGTGTCGTCGGAGGTGTTCTGAGTCCTGTCTCCAAAGCAGGGTGACTGTCTTCTTAAAGGCTGGGCTACAGCTTCCTGACCTCCTGCCCCCCAGGGACCCTCAGTGGCTACTGAGCATCTGGAAGGTACTCAGGACATTGAAAGAAGAATCAGCATCTTGGAATTGGGAAGGACCTTAGATGGCTTGGCCAGCTCATCCCCATCCAGGTTCTGAATTCCTTCTGCAATAGCCTTAGCAAGGGCCACCCAGACCCTCTGATGTGGGGAATCTATGCCCGCAGCATCTGATTGGTCTCAGAACCACTGCTTCTGAGAGTGACTCTGTGTTGCCCTGGTTACGGTTTTGTGCCCAGTTGCTTTATCTTCCCAAGTGGTTCATGCTTCATAAGAGAATGAGAATCAGTTCTTACTGATTGCCCTCAGTGCTAGACAGATAGGCAGAGTTTTGAGCCTGTAAGTCATTTGTACAATGTCACGAACCTCATTACATAGTTCATCAGGCACTCTATCTATCAGATCTAGGCCCTTAAATCTATTCCTCACTTCCACTGTATAATCATAAGGAATTTGATTTAGGTCATTAGACATTACTTTGCCGACTAAGGTCCGTCTAGTCAAGGCTATGGTTTTTCCTGTGGTCATGTATGGATGTGAGGGTTGGACTGTGAAGAAGGCTGAGCACCGAAGAATTGATGCTTTTGAACTGTGGTGTTGGAGAAGACTCTTGAGAGTCCCTTAGACTGCAAGGAGATCCAACCAGTCCATTCTGAAGGAGATCAACCCTGGGATTTCTTTGGAAGGAATGATGCTAAAGCTGAAACTGCAGTACTTTGGCCACGTCATGCGAAGAGTTGACTCATTGGAAAAGACTCTGATGCTGGGAGGGGTTGGGGGCAGGAGGAGAAGGGGACGACAGAGGATGAGATGGCTGGATGGCATCACGGACTCGATGGACGTGAGTCTGAGTGAACTCCAGGAGATGGTGATGAACAGGGAGGCCTGGCGTGCTGCGATTCATGGGGTTGCAAAGAGTCGGACACGACTGAGCTACTGAACTGAACTGAACTGACTGAAGTCATTTGTGATGAAACCGCCCCTTAGAGCATGCAGGAGCCCCAGGCAGAAATGAAATGGTTTTGGAGGGTCACTGCACAGCCCTTTGAGAAGCCTCCGGTGTCTGAGCCTTGCAGGGCTGTGTGCGCTGGCATCCATGCGTGTGTTCCCCACCCCTCACTCATGGTGCTTGCTCCCGCTGCCACAGTGGACCTGCCTCTCCTGGTCCATCACTGGCCTTTCATTTACCTCTTCTCAGCAGCTCAGGAAGCTCAGTGGCCACTCCTGCTAGAATGTGTCTTAGAATAAGTACAGCGGATTTTTAAGAGCTCTGAGATGCTGAGCAGCGTGTTTGGACTTGGAGGAATGGCTGTGTGGCCTCCACTGTGGCTGTTCCAAAGTTTTAGAGGGTTTTGATAGCATTCCAGATACTTGAGGGCATCAAATTAAGTGAATTCTGGAAAAATGAGCATTTGGTGTAGAAATCTTTTGAAGTCAGGAATTCTTATTACTTTCAAGTCTGTACAGCAATGCTAATGAGGTATTTCAGAAGAGGAGCTGTGCTGGTTGTATTTTGATGATTAGTTGGGACATGCTAGCAATTAGTACTGTTCATTTCCATTAAATTAATGTGCTAATGCTCTCTTTTTTCTAAAGTAGTTTAACTATATAATATGTTTGTGATTAATTTTACATAGTAAGGCTTCCAAACACACATAAACATCAACTTAGACCGAGTAGAAGCCAAATTCATAGAAGCCTAAAATCATGACTCAGAAGAGTTTAAGGGTTTTTTAAAAATAAAGTTACAACGGCAATAGATCTCTAAGCAGAGCCTTCATAGCAAAGGAGAAGATGACGTGAACAGGCATGTTGAGACTCAGGGAAAGAAGACTTCCGGAGAAAACAGTGGTTTCTTACTTAGAGAACCTTGTAAGGGAGAGTGGGTCCTTGGGTACCCTGTCAGCCAAGGCCCCGTGACCACAGAGATGCCCAGGAGGGAGCCCAGCTGAGACCAGCTGATGGGGCCATGGGCTGGGCAGCAGCCAGGTTCTTTCCCATGAAGACACCGAGGAGGCTTAAACCACATAATAACAGTCCGCCCACCGAGGAGGGCACCAAGCCTGGGCTTGCTGGGTTGTTTTATTTACTTGAAGACATTTTTTCTGCTCTTCATGTACCAAGATAGCACAGTTCATTGTGCCATGTCTTCCTCTCCTGCCCCCCACCTTGTAGTTGCGGAGAAAAATACTCTGGGATTTAGTCTATTCCCAGTTAGAGAGAACAGAGAATGTGGGACGCGGGTGACAAAAGGTGAATGTGCTCCAGAGAGTTCAGAGCCCTCTCCAGAGCTCAGGTCCCGTTTTGATAAGGATGTTGCAGGGCGGACGGATGGAAGCCCAAGCTGCTGCTTGTCCTCTGCACCTGGGGGGGTGGGCCCAGCCGTGCTGAGGGCTGGGGTGGAGTGGGGGGTCGGAGCGGGCTGAGGAGACTGGCTCCACACACATTAGTGGTTGGGTTTGCAGGCCAAGCCGTGGTGAAGAGGGCACTCCGGCCTGCCCACGTGCAGTACTGACCCAGCCGCCCCTTGGAGCAGATGCGGTTTCCGGTGTGTCAGAAAAAACAGCATCTCCGCCACCACGTGGCCTCTGCTCTGGGGCTCCCCTGGTGGCTCAGCTGGTAAAGAGTCTACCTGGCATGCAGGAGACCCCGGTTCGATTCCTGGGTCGGGAAGATCCCCTGGGGAAGGGGCCGGCTGCTCTAAACAGGTGTGACACGTGTATCAGGTGAGGGAACGTCTATGTAGCAGTTACAGGTCATGATAAAGGATGTGAAGAAAACAGAACAGGGTGACGTGTGTGACCAAGGGGCTGCTTTAGATGAAGCTGTCAGGTTATTTCCCATGAGGGGAAATCTCTTAGACCTGGAAGATAAGGAAAGGCCAGTCCTGTGGTGACTGGTGAGGAAATAGCCAATGAGAAAACTCATGAGTCCGGCACAAGCTTCAGTACGTGAAAAACACACGGTCACATGACTAAAGAGAGGTGAAAAGGTCACATGACTAAAGAGAGGTCACGTGACTAAAGAGAGGTGGCTGATGGGAGCGCCCTGGGCAGAAGGGGGAGTGGCAGGGGATGAGGATGGAGAGCTTGGTAGTGACATAAAGCTCGCAGGGTTGGACGCCACCCTGAATGGGCAGAGCCAGTGGAGCCTTGAGAGTGCCGGGGTCACTCCGGCTGAAGTTTAGAGAAAGGGCTTCAAGGTAACAAGCCCAGAAGTACTGAGGAGGCTCTCACGGTGGTCTCGGGTGGACAGGGAGAGGGAGCCGTGGGCAGAGTCAGGGCAGGGATAGCTGCCGACAGCCCTGATGGATGGAATCATTGTGAAACTGGGAGGGAGGAGGGCAGGGTGGCTCCCATTTGCAGTGAGTGAGTGGTGGGGCCTTGTCCTGAGGTGCGGACTTGTGGAAGGGACACGCTGGAAGTGATGGTGGGACAGGATGAGCACAAGTGCAAATCGTGAGTTCTTTTTGGGCTACATTGAACTTGAGGGCCCGTAAGAGTGGCGAGGTCAGGTGCCAGGTCTGAAGAGCATTGAGTCATAAATGGCATTTACAGGTAAGGGCCTGGATGAACTCACCTGGACAGAGTGTGTAGCAAGGGAGCAGCGGTGGGGAGTGAACTCTGGGGCCTCCCCACACCTGGAGGTTGAGCTTCTTAGGAGGAGCCAGCTAGTGTAGCACCCCAGGTAGGGGATGGTAGTCAGCATGTCATGAGGAAATTGTTTCTGGAGGGAGCAGTTGATTGTCACGTGCTGCTGAGAGCTGAGCTAAAATGAGCCTAGAAGAGTAACCACTGGACACCATGGAAAAGGAAAGTGTTAGTCACTTAGTCGTGTCTGACTCTTTGTGACCCCACGAACTGTAGCCTGTCAGGCTCCGCTGTCCATGGAATTCTCCAGGCAAGAATCCTGGAGAATTGCCATTTCCTTCTCCAGGGGATCTTCCTGACCCAGGGATCGAACCTGAGTCTCCTGCATTGCAGGCAAATTCTTTGCTGTCTGAGCCACCAGGAAAGCCTGGACAACGTGGAGGCCATCAGCAACCTTGACGAGAGTAATTTAATCTGTGCCGTGGAGATCGAAGCTCTGTCAGATGGGTTGAGGAGTCTATAGAAAATGGAGAAGGGGAATCGGGGAGTATGGCAACTCTTTTGAGTGGTTTTCTTATAAAGGGAAGCTGGAAACCATGGCTCTGGCTGGAGGGAGCTATGGAATCGAGGAAAAGCCAGCTGGTTTACTAGGCAAGATCACAGAGGGCAAGCGGGGTGAGGGGGAGAGGTGGGGTCATGAATTTGGAGAAATGACTTGGGATGGGTGATAGTTTCACCCTGTTCCCCCGGCGTGTGCAGGGCTCCACATCCCCCCCTAGAGTCCACACCTGGCCCTAATATATTGATGTGAGGAGGTGTGTCCAGGAGTCCCTGGGCCTTTCTTGGCGGCAGAGCCGGTGGAGTGCCTGGAGCCGGTTTTCCACAGCCACGGGGGTGGGGGAACAAATGTGGGCTGATTGGTTGCTCCTTGGGTGATTTGTTCATTCCATGTGCAAACACCGTTGAGGCCACTCTGGCCCAGGTGTGGTTCCGGCCCCGCAGACCCCATGCACAGCAGCCCCTCTCCCCAGGAGAGCTCTTTCTGCCCGTGGGGTAGGGGCGGAGGCAGGGGGCACTGGCCAGCCACCTGCTGGGGCCCCCACCGAGGAGCAGCCTTGAGGCAGGTGCACTGTTTCCTAGAAGGGGGATTTGAACCTGTTTCCAGGAGGAAGGTGGTGTGCGATTTCTTTGAGAAGGAGGAAATGGGGTGCAGGAAAGGAGACATGAGTCAAGGTTGCAGCAGCAAAGCCTGTGGAGAGGGGTGAGGGGCTGAACTGGAAGCCCCAGGCTGCCACAGCCCACCCCAGATGTGTATAAGAGACAGGTACAGGCTGACTCCACGCCCGCCTTGTGGGTTGAAATCCACCCCACGTGGCTAAGTGAGTTAGAGTTCAGTGGCGGCTGCATTTCTCCAGGTAAGCGACCTTCAGTCCACATGAAGAGGGGCCCTGGGCTGGGTGTGGCTCCTCACGAGTACGGTCCTCTGGGCCTAGGACTGTGGGGGTGAGGCCCCAGATGGCCTTCCTTGTGCAGTTTTAAGAACCTGGACTTGGTTCAAGCATCCTGTCACAGGCTCAGACGAGTCATTTAGCCTGCCGTGCCTGCTTCTTCATCAGAAAAAAAATGAGACTTGATGGCGGTACATCACAGCGATCTAGTCTGGTTAAAATGAAGTTACCGACCCAGCAACTGCCGCCTCCTGTGTTGACAGACAACCTGTGTGAGTCCTGGGGCCAAAGGCCTTGGGTTCAAATTCTGGTACCATTTCTAGCTGTGGTATCTTGAGTCAGGGACTTTGGGCCTCAGTTTGCTTATCTGTGCAATGGGGGTAATACGCCTGCCTTCTGAGGTGTCTGGTGAAGGAATCTGCGTAACTGCTGAGAAGAGCAGCTGGGTGCCAGCTGCCGTCAGGACAAAGGCTGCAGACGTCCCTGCCGTGTGTGCAGCCACACGATGGTTGTGTCTTGTCTCTGCAGTTCCGCTTGGTGGTGAAGACAGCCCTGAAGCTGCTGCTGGTCTTTGTGGAATACTCGGAGTCCAACGCACCTCTCCTGATTCAGGCCATCTCTGCCGTGGACACAAAAAGGGGTGAGTGATCCCTGCCCACTATGTCATCCAAGTAAAAGTGCCTCATCTAGGATTTCCACTTTTTATTTTCATGTTCAAGGCAGAATTGAAAAGCAACAGAATTCCCTTTGTGTGGACTTCTGACATCAGGAAACAGATGTTTCAGAATGCATGTATAAAGATGAGGTGAAGGAGGGAACAGGGAAAGAAAAGCACCCCTAGCTGACCCAGGACAGATCAGACTCCAGCTTATCATTATGCTCCATCTTCAGCCACCTCAACTGAATGCACAGAGCCAGCTTGTTCTCTTTTCCCATCCTGTTGGAGTCACTTTGGCTCCTTCGTCTCTTCTCCTCCCTCCCACCTGCTTTATTGGCTTTCACCCCACAATGTTCCTTAAACATCTTCCCTCCCTTGCATCCTCTTCACCGTCTCTCACTGGGCATCCTTTACCTCCCTGAAGTGCTACCCGCCTCTCTGCTATTGGAGGCTTCTTCTAAAGCACGAGTTTAGTCACGTCATTTTCCGTCTGAGACCTGCCAGTGGCTCCCCAGTGCCCGGTTAGGGCTGACCCTTCACGTCCCATCCCTGTTCACCCACCACCCCCACTTCCCACCCAGCCTGCGCCAGGCCCGCTCTGCCTTGGATCAGATGAGCATATTCTTTCAAAGCCCCATGTGCCCCTCATCTCTGCTGTGCCCATTCTCCCAGGAGTGTGTGTCCTGCTGGACAGTGGGGTGCCTGTCCCCTCGGGTGTCCCAGCACCTGGCTGACCCACAGCAGGAAGGCCTACTGCCGGCCTGCACACCTGATTTGGATTCGGTTTACAGCATGACATACTGTGTCCCCTTTAATATTGTCAAGTCCGATTCTGAAATGGGTTTTTCTTTTGTTTTATTCTTTAAAACAGCTTCCCTGGTGGCTTAGATGGTAAAAAATCTGCCTACAATGCAGGAGACCAGGGTTCGATCACTGGGTCGGAAAGACTGTCCCCTTTAATATTGTCAAGTCCGATTCTGAAATGGGTTTTTCTTTTGTTTTATTCTTTAAAACAGCTTCCCTGGTGGCTTAGATGGTAAAAAATCTGCCTACAATGCAGGAGACCAGGGTTCGATCACTGGGTCGGAAAGACCCCCTGGAGAAGGGCATGGCAACCCACTCCAGTATTCTTGCCTGGAGAATCCCATGGACAGAGGAGCCCGGCGGGCTACATTCTATGCTGTTGCAAAGAGTTGGAGATGACTGCGTGACTAACAAATACTTAGGTTTTGTTCCTCAGTAGGACATTTTTATTAATATTGTCATCCCCACAAAGACTCTAACAAGAACAAAAACTTGTTAACATTAATTATTTTCTTTTTATAATAGAAATACTCTGTAGAAAATTTGGAAAGAAACAGTGTAAAGAAGACCATAAAAATTTACCTGTAGTCTCACCAGATAGAATTGTTGTTAACATGTTGGTGTATAGTTGTGTGTGTGTATGTATGTATGGACACACATGTTTATGTACAAGTCAGCTCAGGGACAACTGATGAAAAGAAATGAGAGGCCTAAGTAGCCTTCTTTGGTTCAAACCACTTGTCTCTGACTTATTGTTGATCAGAGACCCACATTCAGGATTGAATGCAAAGATGAAAGAAAGCAGCTTCCTAGTTGCTTTGAAAGTTTGAATATGAGTTAATGAAAGCCATCCAGGACCATAAACTGGGATTCTGCATTTTTCCCACGAACACACAGGCAGATGTCAATCCCCAGCATGGTGGACTGCAGGTGGGAGGCAACTCCAGGCCTATGTGTGCGTGTACCATGGAGACAGTCCTAGTGTGTGATCAGGGGCTGTGAGTCTAGAAGGTTGATGCCAGATTGGGGCAGATTTTTTCTGCCAAGGCTTGTTGCCATCTGAAGCATGACCATGAAGACCCTCGTGGCCTAAAGCACATCAAGGGGACCCCTTGAGAATCTTAATGAAGGCTTCCAATGACTCAGAAGCCAGGGTGGGCTTTCCTAAGGCCAGTCCATGGCTTAGGGTCAAAGGTGGGTGTTTGGGAAAAGAGTAAAGCTGATCCTTTCATTCATCCTTGGAAGATTCATACTCTATTCTCCAGCTCTTTGAGTTACTTTAGGATAATTAGCAGACTCTTCATTTTCCTATCCTAAATTTCAGGTAACCCTTGGGCCCTTGACATGTGGGCTGTGTTAAAGGAGACAACCTTCTTATGACCTGGAGGTTCTCCCTTGACTTCACGGGTTTGGGAGCTCATAGCTTCCTTCCTCAGACTGCATATCTCATGGAGAGACCATTTGGGATAGAGGAGTGATCCTGAGTGCACCCAACCCACAAGTCTCCACCTGTAGGCCCAGTTGTACACTCAGCTGTACTCTCTCCCCCAAGACAAAGCAATAGCTGCTCTTTCCCAATTTATAAAAATTAAAAGTCATAACAGGGAATGGATTGTTTTCTCAACCTCACGGTTTTTCCAATGAAATTTCTTAAGCTTTTGGCAAGTATTGTCATCTGGCTGCTACTGAGCAGCTGAGAACAAAAAGGATCAGCACTGATGGAAAAACTCAGCCATAGCTTATCATGTGTGGTTCAGTCGTATTTTTCTCTATGACATGTGTGGTCTTGGCCATGACATTATAGCACATACATATAACACCGTCCTATATTACTGCTAGTAAAACTGTTCCTGAACTCTGTGCTGGAATTGGACACATAAATACATCATGCTGTTCTGCAGGGGGAAGCATGACTTGCAGGTGTGTTTCCACCTGGCAGGTTGAGAAGCTGCCCTCCAGTCCCTCTCAGCTGGACGAGCGAGTAGGTAGACATGCCAGAGGTGACCAAGGGCCAGCTGAGTATATCCATTTCTACACAAGTTTATAAATCCACTCCTCAAGGTGGTTTTGGATTCATTCTTTTGGAGGTTAGGTTGGAGAATGGGCATGTTAATGTACAGACCTTTTTAGTAGAAAGGAATTCTTTTGGATGATGAAAAATGGTAGGTTTAAAGAATCAGCAAAGAAAATCAACAAGTGAGCCACAAGTTCTCAGAAATTACTACCACATGAAGTTGTCCAAGAACAAATTCCTCTGATTGCTGTATAAACAACACATCCCACACATGGGTTAACGGGAAAGGTTCATTGGTGAGCATGGATGGACAAATTGCTGTTCTGCCAACAGTGGGCCAGTTAGGGGGAGCAATAAAAGCTGAGGGATTTAGGTGTATCATAGGGACTAATAAATATGTATGAATTAATGAAAATTAGAAGGGCCTCATTTGATTGTGACAGTTGGCACTTTGGCTCAGGTGCTAGAATGAAACCATGGATTTGAGTTAGTCTCTAAGGCATGGCTCAGTGTCATACCTGTCTGAGCAGACTGCTGGCACATCGTCTCCTTTGCATGGGTCTTCTAGTCACTTTCCCTTCCTAGTGGACAGGACCAGGCAGGAAGAGAGAATGGCAGTTAGCAGTCATGGAAACCCATGGGAAGGTGTTGCTTTGTCATTCTGCCATCATCAAAGACTTCTTCACTAGTGATTAGCAGTAAACTGGTCGAGAACCCCCTGCTCCCCTGGGCAGGGTGCCCCTCCCTCTGACTGTTTGGGTTTCCCTCCCAGACAGAAGGTGCGGGTAAGTGACCAGATGGGGTACCTTATTTTGAAATTTCAGTCATAAATCTTGAGTCCTGCTAATTTGGTTCAGCATTTCTTTTGAAGAGGTGCTGTTTTTCATTTGAATGTGAGGTGATGAGATATGACATAATTTTTAAACATGTGTCTCACACATGATTAACGGAGCTGGGTGGGGAATCCAGACATCCTTTCAAACCATCTTGGCTCTGACTTGTGCTCAAGGGTGCATTGCTCTGTGAAGACCGCACAAAGCATGGTGGAGGTTAGAGTGCACGGAACTCAAGCTCTGTTTCCATGGTTATTTGGAGCAGAAGTGTATTCATTAAGTGTTCATCCCCTACAGTGAAAGACATGGAACATGCCACTGGGACCTTGTGTTTGAATGTTAGACCAACTCACATACAAGGCCTCATGCAAAATATTTTATTTTCTTTGGAGTTTAATACAGAGACTTGGAAGAGAGTAAGAGGACAGGAGTATAGAGCCGTTTATCCTGTGCTTATTCATTCTGGGTTGAGAGAGGGGTGATGTGGTTTGCTGGGAGGAGGGGGCCTGGCCAGGAAGCCTGAGGGGCAGGCCAGGGGGGCAGCGTGGATGTCCCCTGCCCTCCATCTCCACTGCAGTGACAGCTACTGCTGTCCAAGTGCCTGCCACACAACAGACACTGTTCTGTTTTTCATATAAAATTCATTTGTTTAACAAATATTTAAGTGCCAATAATGTGCCTTCGAACATCAGAAAGAAACCAGGCTGTCATAGATCCTATACTCACTCCAGTGCTGGAGGTGGAGTTGGAGAGAGATGGACAATGATGATGAAGGAAGTGACCATCTCCTGATGTTCTGCATCAGCGCTCAGGAGAGGCAACAAAGTGCCACATCTCCGGGACACCTGACAGTGAGCCGCTAGGGTGGATGTCATCTCACCAGTTTACATGCCTCCCCAGGAGCCTCTGTTCATTCTACTACTTTGGGGCTCAATTTTGTTCTCTGTTATGTGAAGGGGGAAGGTCATGTGGTTTATGATTCTAACACAGGGCCACCCCCTACCCACACATATTCATTCAGTCATGTCCAACTCTGTGACCCCATGGACTGTAACCTCTATCCATGGGATTCTCCAGGCAAGAATGCTGGAGTGGGTGGTCATTGCCTTCTCCAGGGGATCTTCTGGAGTCAGGGATTGAACCTGTGTCTCCTGCATTGCAGGAAGATTCTTTACCATCTGAGCCACCAGGGAAGCCCCGGGAAAGTGTTGGTTGCTACCCGCACATGCACACACGAAACCCCGTATGGAGCAGTGAAGGTGTGGATGGGGGCGGCAGTGAACTGGACCATTTAGTTCTGACAGGCGGGCTCCTGGGACAGGTACAACTGCTGGTGCTTGATGCAAGCCAGCTGGAGCCCTGACAAGGTATTTGTGTTGAACTAGAAGGTGTCCTCACCTGCCCCTTCATGCTTCTAAAAATGTCTTATTTTCTGGTCCCCAAACAGTCAAAGGATAGTGAACATGTATCCCAGTAGTGTCTGATTACCTGCAAATTTCCAGATTCAAAATCCTTAAATGATAAAAAGGGAATCAGATATTATAACTGGAAAACACTTTTTGTGTATATCTTCTTTAAACTATTTATTTAGTTTGGCCGTGCTGGGTCTTCATTGCTGTGTGGGCTTTGCTGTAGTGGCGGGGTGTGGGGCTCCTCTCTAGTTGCGGTGCCCGGGCTTCTCCTTGAGGAGGCTTTTCTTATTGGGGAGCATGGGCTCTAGGACATGAGGGCTTCAGTAGTTGTAGCACACAGGCTCAGTAGTTGTGGTTCCAGGGCGTTGTTAGAGCACAGGCTCAGTAGTTGTGGCTCCTGGGCGGTAGATCACAGGCTCAGTAGTTGTGGTTCCTGGGTGTTGTTAGAGCACAGGCTCAGTAGTTTTATTCATTCTGGGTTGAGAGAGGGGTGATGTGGTTTGCTGGGAGGAGGGGGCCTGGCCAGGAAGCCTGAGGGGCAGGCCAGGGGGGCAGCGTGGATGTCCCCTGCCCTCCATCTCCACTGCAGTGACAGCTACTGCTGTCCAAGTGCCTGCCACACAACAGACACTGTTCTGTTTTTCATATAAAATTCATTTGTTTAACAAATATTTAAGTGCCAATAATGTGCCTTCGAACATCAGAAAGAAACCAGGCTGTCATAGATCCTATACTCACTCCAGTGCTGGAGGTGGAGTTGGAGAGAGATGGACAATGATGATGAAGGAAGTGACCATCTCCTGATGTTCTGCATCAGCGCTCAGGAGAGGCAACAAAGTGCCACATCTCCGGGACACCTGACAGTGAGCCGCTAGGGTGGATGTCATCTCACCAGTTTACATGCCTCCCCAGGAGCCTCTGTTCATTCTACTACTTTGGGGCTCAATTTTGTTCTCTGTTATGTGAAGGGGGAAGGTCATGTGGTTTATGATTCTAACACAGGGCCACCCCCTACCCACACATATTCATTCAGTCATGTCCAACTCTGTGACCCCATGGACTGTAACCTCTATCCATGGGATTCTCCAGGCAAGAATGCTGGAGTGGGTGGTCATTGCCTTCTCCAGGGGATCTTCTGGAGTCAGGGATTGAACCTGTGTCTCCTGCATTGCAGGAAGATTCTTTACCATCTGAGCCACCAGGGAAGCCCCGGGAAAGTGTTGGTTGCTACCCGCACATGCACACACGAAACCCCGTATGGAGCAGTGAAGGTGTGGATGGGGGCGGCAGTGAACTGGACCATTTAGTTCTGACAGGCGGGCTCCTGGGACAGGTACAACTGCTGGTGCTTGATGCAAGCCAGCTGGAGCCCTGACAAGGTATTTGTGTTGAACTAGAAGGTGTCCTCACCTGCCCCTTCATGCTTCTAAAAATGTCTTATTTTCTGGTCCCCAAACAGTCAAAGGATAGTGAACATGTATCCCAGTAGTGTCTGATTACCTGCAAATTTCCAGATTCAAAATCCTTAAATGATAAAAAGGGAATCAGATATTATAACTGGAAAACACTTTTTGTGTATATCTTCTTTAAACTATTTATTTAGTTTGGCCGTGCTGGGTCTTCATTGCTGTGTGGGCTTTGCTGTAGTGGCGGGGTGTGGGGCTCCTCTCTAGTTGCGGTGCCCGGGCTTCTCCTTGAGGAGGCTTTTCTTATTGGGGAGCATGGGCTCTAGGACATGAGGGCTTCAGTAGTTGTAGCACACAGGCTCAGTAGTTGTGGTTCCAGGGCGTTGTTAGAGCACAGGCTCAGTAGTTGTGGCTCCTGGGCGGTAGATCACAGGCTCAGTAGTTGTGGTTCCTGGGTGTTGTTAGAGCACAGGCTCAGTAGTTGTGGCTCCTGGGTGTTGTTAGAGCACAGGCTCAGTAGTTGTGGCTCCTGGGTGTTGTTAGACAGGCTCAGTAGTTGTGGCTCCTGGGTGTTGTTAGAGCACAGGCTCAGTAGTTGCAGTTCCTGGGCGTTGTTAGAGCATGGGCTCAGTAGTTGTGGTTCTTGGGTGTTGTTAGAGCACAGGCTCAGTAGCTGTGGCTCCTGGGTGTTGTTAGAGCACAGGCTCAGTAGTTGTGGCTCTTGGGTGTTGTTAGACAGGCTCAGTAGTTGTGGTTCCTGGGTGTTGTTAGAGCACAGGCTCAGTAGTTGCAGTTCCTGGGCATTGTTAGAGCATGGGCTCAGTAGTTGTGGTTCCTGGGTGTTGTTAGAGCACAGGCTCAGTAGTTGTGGTTCCTGGGTGTTGTTGGAGCACAGGCTCAGTAGTTTCAGTTCCTGGGCATTAGCGCACAGGCTCAGTAGTTGTGGTACACAGGCTTAGTTGCTCCGTGGCATGTAGGATCTTTCCCAACCAGGGATCAGGTCAAATCCGTGTCTCCTGCATTGGCAGGCAGATTCTTTATCACTGAGCCACCAGAGGAGCCCCGAATATGTTTTTTAATTAAATGAAGCCCCTGTTTGAGTGCTTTTGTTATAACGGATAAAGTGGTGCATAGATATGTGTGTCTGCATAAGAGAAAAAAAAAAAAAAAGAGAGAGGAAATAGACCATTCACCTGTCTCTCTCTGGGATGCTTGCCATTGCTTCCTTCCTCTCCTTCCACAGGTCCTGTTTGACATCTTTGGCTCCAAAGTAAGCAACCAAGAAGCATTTCGGGGCCTCTGAGTCCCACTGGGAATTCTTTGCATCAGTGCTGTCTCTCTTGTACAGGCTTTACCCATGTAGAACTCATGTTTTCATGTTTTGTACTGAGGTTGGGTGTGAGTGTGAGTGACGGAATTTGCCCTTTTATAAGCACAAGCAGAGGCATTTAGAAAGCTTGACCTACACCTGGACAATGAGACCTACTGACCACACTGATTATCTTGAGGACAGAAATGGTTACTTCGCTGGGCTATGAAGAAGAGGTGTGGACTTCAAGATAGTTTGATGATAAATATCAGCAAGAAGATAATTCAGCAGTTAGCACACAAAGGATCATGCTTTTGTGTTCAGAGTAACAAAGGGTTATAGAAGCTTAGTCATAGATTCCTAGTTTGGACTAACTGGGCAACTAACCCAAAGGAAAAGGCATTTTGTTCCCTTGCTGAGATCACCAACAGACCTGAAATTCTATGTCTTTCATGTTGTACAGTAGGTGCCTCATCCTTTTTAAATTCTCCTGTCTTGTCTCCTTACTGTGTGCAGTGAACCCAGTGGCTCTTTAAAGACTACACCAGTTTAAAGCCACCCTGTACCCTCTCAGAGGGCCCCATTCACTAGTCAGCAGACATTTTATTGAGCACCTACTATGTGCTGGGCATTCTGCCAAGGGCAGAGAGATAAGACAGATGCCATCACTTCCCTGGGGGAGCTTTTGTTCACAAGACCAGGAAATCAGCTCTGACATAACCCACCCAAGAATCAGCATTTGAAACCCACTGGTTTTAGGTTATTTAAGAATTTACTTTTATCAACAAAAATAGACACTTTCCCTTTGAGATCTTTACAGAGAAACCAGGAAAGAGCTGCATGTTCCACACCACCATGCCAAGGGCAAGGCAGCACTCCGCTGCAGATGCTTATCCCCAGCGTAGGAAATCATGTCAGGGTGTGTGTCCCCTTTGTGGCCTTGGCCTCGTGATCCTGAACATGGAGGGTTTTCCTTCCCTCCCTGGAGCCATGGGACAGCCTCCATGAGCACCCCCGCCAATCTCACTGAGGAGTCACTTCTTACACCAAACCGTCCTCGACCATCTCACTTCAAAAGACAGATCACCCTTGTTGAGTGACAGGTGTGGCTAAGCGCTTTGCCTTCTAATTGCTTTTACCCTGTGCTGACATATGTTCTACATTTGTGCCTGACTGTTCCATTTGACTGCAGACCTTCTGAGGGCCACCTTCTAGAGACCCAATTCCTTGTACCTGGTTGATGCCTAAATAGTATTTGTGACTTGATAGAATAGAGATAATATAATTCTGTTCTGGAAATGTTTGCTAGACAGACATTTCAGTGCTACTGTTTTGAGTCCTTTGCTTGAGTGACTGTAAAGCTCTCCTGAATCTTCTTTCCTTGCAGGAGATGGACACACACAGAGAGTACTTCCAGATCATTTCCATACTCAGAGAGTAAAATGCATGGTCTAAAAAAGCTGCATATAATTGGATTTTTAAAAAATTGCCTGTTTAGTATAAAGGGAACTTTTCAAGCAAATTGATAGGCATCCGACATGAGGAACATAAATTTTCAAGTAGACAAGGATGACACAGCATATCATCATCTCATTGGAAGGATGTACAGAGTCATGCTTTGAAATTTGGTGAAAGGTGCTCCTGTCATTGGGTAATGAGTCTGGATAAACTGTGATGTGAGTTGGATAAGGAATCCCAAATTGCTGTTTCTCATGATTTTTGCTTTATTCATAGGAGTCACACCCTGGTCAAATATCATGGAAATCCTGGACGAAAAGGATGGGGTCGACACAGAATTGCTGGTTTACGCGATGACTTTAGTGAACAAGGTTGGTTGATGTTTGTTGTGAGTTGAATTGTGTCTCCCACAAAAGATGTTGAAGTCCTGACCCCGGAGCCAGTGAATGTGATCTTATTTGGAAATGAGATTTTTGCAGATGAGGTCCTTAGGGTGGGCCCTAATCCAGTAGGACTAGTGTCCTATAAGAAGAGGAAAGAAGAGGCACACAGAGGGCAGACAGCGTACACACTCGTCCATGAGGAAGGCGGCCTTTGAAGGCAGGGCTGCAGGTTGGAGTGATGCATCTGCCAGCTGATGCCCACCAAGGATGCTGAGGATTACCAGCAGCCAGTCCCGGATGAGGCAAGGAAGGGCCCTCCCCTAAGGCCTTCAGGGGTAGCACAGCCCAGCTGACACCTTTTTTATCTTTCCAAAACCAGTTTTTTCATTTTTAAAGCCCTGCCATGTTTCTAGTGGGTGCCAAAGGCCACCTGCCACAGTCACACTGGGTTGTCTGTGCAGCCAGCGAACAGTCTGGCCACTAACAGACCAGGCCAGAGAGGTCCCCTGGGGCGGCTCTGTCCGGCTGCTGGTCCTGAAAGCTTGTTGCTCCAGTTCATCTGCAGTGACTTTGCCCTCCAACTCCCAGATCTTCATGCTGAGCCAGAGGGAGCGACCGGGACTGAAGCACGGGGCTTTGATGGTGTTCCCGCCGTCTAGCCCGTGAAGGTGCTTGCCTTCATCAAGGTCCCACAGTATGGCTCGGCCAGCCTTACCCCCAGAAGCACAGAGGGATCCACCTGGAGAGACAGTCGGTGTTCAGGCATCCTCTGTGGCCCGTGTAATTGGTCTTCAGCTTACAGTTTCCCAAGTTCGTACCTAATTTCAGTCATTGTAAGCCATTCAGTTTGTGGTGCTTTGTTATAGCAGCCCAAGGGAACTAGTACATGTGAAAACCTAAAATTTGCCCTCTGAAGAAGCCCGTGCCATGTACACCCCCATGCTGGTGGCTGGAACATGCTTCAGCATGCCTTTTCATTAGAGCAGACCCTTTACACACATGCACGGTGTGTGTGCTGGTGTTCGTACATGTGAAGGCCTGAGTTGTCTGCCACGTTTCTAGACTTTGGTTTTTCTAGTGAAACCAGAAAGAGGGTAGCAAGACTTTTATGGCTACTTTTCCTATCGAGATGTCCCCTTAAGATTTTTCCTTAAGAATATAGATGAACAAGCTTTACTCTAAGGAGATGATTCACGATCGGGCAGAAAAGCAAGCACTCTCCTTCCACAGCTGATTGAATTCTGGCTGTGGCGGCCAGGGAAGGGTTCCTGAGGGTGGATCCCATCCTCTCCTATGATGGTGACCTGACCTTGTGCTCTCATTCCGCCCATCGCATCCTCTCTGGTCACCAACTCGTGGGGCAGCAGCTGTCTTCAGTGTCCGTCCTGAGGGGTGCTCTGACAGTGGGTCCCATGCTGACCAGGGACAGCCCACTCTCAGGACTGGGGTTCCCTCAGTGCCCTGGCCCTTCTTTATTAATAACTGAGCGAGGGTGAGATGGTTATCTTTGCCCCGGACCCCAGACAGCACTTCAGCCACCCCAAGGCCCTGCCTTTGTATTCCCCGGGGTGCCAGGTACAAGCCTAAGGACAAACTGCAGTGATGGTTGGTTCTTCAGAAAGGACTGAGACTCTCTTGCTGAAATATACCTGGAGAAATATGAACTGAGAAGTATGAATTGGTTAGAAAGCAGCGTAGTTATGAGAAGTAATCCTACTAGCTATTAAGATGTGTAAACTTTAAGAATTAAAACAATGTGGTCCTGACTTTTTCCTTGGCAGATGGCTGAAGCAGAGGGGCTGGAAACAGACCTCAATGTGCATGCAATGTACCCTGTAATTGAAATCCACAGGGATGGTCAGAGCCATTTATGACCGAGAGAGGTTTTGCTAAGTGGAAATAAACGAAAACATGCTTTGACTGTGTAGCAAAATAAATTTTGGAAAGATTGAAAAGTTCAATGTAACACACCAAACTGTAGAAAAATAAGAAGAAACAGAGGTGAGAATCAACTGGTCTCTGGCCAATGAAGGTCCACGTAATAATATAACCAGTCAAAAATATTCCAAAAAAAAGGACTTAAATGTTTCACTGTATTAAACTATAAATAGTCATATTTACAAGATGAAAACCACCAATAAAAACTAAAGGCAAGTGGCACACTTGGAATTCATTTCCAAAAGTTGGGCAGAAAAGGGTACTATCCTAAGGATATTGGGTTGGCACAAAAATTGGTTCGGATTTTTCCTTAAGCTGGTCTGGAAAACGCAAACGAACTTTTTGGCCAACCCAGTAGTATGACCCCAGTTGACAAATGAATGACATTAACCCTACTAAGCTTGAAAGAAATATGTAGTTAAACAGCAAGCCATTTTCTCTGGGTCATGTGGGCAGTGATTGTTTTTTAATTGAATGCCAGTTATTGATGAGGTCATGGGAAATTACCTACAGTCCTGGACAATTACCCCTTTTCTGGACAATAATCTTAAGAACTCAGTTTTTATTTGCAAATCTCTTTGTGAGTTGACTTAGCATGCAATTTGAAAGCAATTTTCTGTTGGTTTTTGAAGATGAAGGTCATCTATTTCCTGTCATTCTCAGTCACTGACCTTGTATTGGAAAACACTGAATTCAGCAAAAAAAAAAAAAGGCATTTTCGCTCTTGGGCAGTGTGTTCACTTAGTGGTGGAGGCCTTGCTTGGCTCTGTAATGAATGACCCTGGCAGCAGCCATGTGATTTGGGCTTCTGCTGCCAATCGCTGGCCAGGACCCAGTGCGCGTCACTCTCCTTGGCACCATATGGCCTCCAACATCCAGGAATTCCTCGCTTACTCTTTCTCTTCTGGTGGTTCCATCCCTTATTTGTTAGTCCTGGCCCAAGGGAAAGTTCCAAGGACACGATTCCAGGTGCCATCCTTTCCTCAGAAAGATCAGCAGGCACCCATACTGGGTTTGTTTGTTTTTGCTGAATTTTAGTCACATTGATCATTCCTGAGTGTAACGTCCTCCGAGACCTGAAACATCATCATACGCTGACGTGCTAATGTGGGTCTGGAAAAAATGCAGACTCTGAAATCTGGGAAATTGTATTGCTTTTCTAACTTTTCTTTCAACAAAATGGAAGAGGGCCTAATAATATGGAATTCAAATGACAAAACAGGGTACGAAATCCTAGCCTGCTCAGGGCTCTGAGACTGAAGTCTACTCCCTTGGTTAAACAGACACATTAATGAGGGGTTTCCAAGATCCAGACTAATGCCCCCTGAGCTCTTCCCCTCCCCTCCATGTCATCAGGAGATCTGAGTGAGCATCAGCAACGAAGCATTTCTCACCTGCAAGCTGAAGTTGTGTGGAGTCCTGTCCCAATCCAGCCGCAGTCCTCTCAGTGGGCCTCCCCAACTTTGGGGAGTCAGATATTGATCACCTTGTAGAATCAGATGAGGCAGGTGGGGACATGATTAACAAGAGGTGGCACTGTGGGGCTGGCTTGGAGCATTCAGGGAAGGTGGTGCCAGGGAGCCCTGGGGAGGGAAGTTATTCTAGTGGAGCCTGGGGGGTGAGTAACCTGATGTGATTCACATTGAGCGTTTGTTTTTAGATTCGACTGTATGGCTTTTTTTTTTTTTTTTTTTTTT
>SJYT01050724.1:577518-645926 GCA_006410635.1 Cephalophus harveyi | reverse complement strand
TCCATCGAGTTGGTGATGCCATCCAGCCATCTCATCCTCTGCCATCCCCTTCTCCTCCTGCCCCCAATCCCTCCCAGCATCAGAGCCTTTTCCAATGAGTCAGCTCTTCGCATGAGGTGGCCAAAGTATTGGAGTTTCAGCTTTAGCATCATTCCTTCCAAAGAACACCCAGGACTGATCTCCTTCAGAATGGACTGGTTGGATCTCCTTGCAGTCCAAGGGACTCTCAAGAGTCTTCTCCAACACCACAGTTCACAAGCATCAATTCTTTGGTGCTCTGCCTTCTTCACAGTCCAACTCTCACATTCATACATGACCACAGGAAAAACCATAGCCTTGACTAGATGGACCTTAGTCGGCAAAGTAATGTCTCTGCTTTTGAATATGCCATCTAGGTTGGTCATATAAGTTATGACCTCGTCAAGGCTATGGTTTTTCCAGTGGTCATGTCTGGATGTGAGAGCTGGACCAGGAAGAAGGCCGAGTGCTGAAGAATTGATGCTTGTGAACTGTGGTGTTGGAGAAGACTCTTGAGAGTCCCTTGGACTGCAAGGAGATCCAACCAGTCCATTCTGAAGGAGATCAGTCCTGGGTGTTCTTTGGAAGGAATGATGCTAAAGCTGAAACTCCAATACTTTGGCCACCTCATGCGAAGAGCTGACTCATTGGAAAAGGCTCTGATGCTGGGAGGGATTGGGGGCAGGAGGAGAAGGGGATGGCAGAGGATGAGATGGCTGGATGGCATCACCAACTCGATGGATGTGAGTTTGAGCGAACTCCGGGAGTTGGTGATGGACAGGGAGGCCTGGCGTGCTGCGATTCATGGGGTCGCAAAGAGTCGGACATGACTGAGCGACTGAACTGAACTGGGAATCGTCTGAGAGTAGAGATGTCAAGAGACATTTGCTCACAGTTTTCTGAAGTGGCTGCCACCTTTCCCAGAAGTAGGCACATTGGCCATGAGTGGCAGGGTAGACATGGGAAGACAGGGCCCAGGATGGGTGAGAGCGTGGCAGAGTTTGCTGAACATGTTAGAGTATCTGCTGAAAATAGGTGAGTGTGTGCTTTTGGGCTGCACAGCCCCCTTCCCTGCGTGGACAGAGAGCAAGCTGTCTTTGACTGTGGTGGGAGGCCAGCTCCCCTATGGCCACACGTGAGAGGGGGTGGCATCTGGATGTGGCTCAAACCCGCATTTTCACTGTGAACATGCAGATGACTTCTCAGTACCCTCAGTTCTGCACCTCTTACTGAGCAAGGACTCTCTGAGTCTGGTTCTATAGACCTAATGGTTTAATTTTTTAATAGTAATCCCTCTACCACACCATCATGGTTGGGCCTGCAAAGGCAATGGGGATTAGTTCTAGGAATTTAACCCCCTGGACTGACAGAATCTTGATTGACTCTGCAGGGAAGAAAAGGGAAGAAGAAAGGAGGGGAACTGGATGCTGAGGAGACACCAACAGCCTCTCTCTGTGCCCATCCTAGCCTGCCCCCACCCCGCACTACTGTGTAGAAAGTTTTGTATCTAACACTGAATGTCAGCTTACCTGTGATGGGCAGGTCAGCAGTTAGTCAGGGCACCTCTGGTCATTAGCCCTGCCCTGGCCTTTATGTTACCATTTTCCTCTTCCTCATCTTTTATTTATTTACTATTTATTTGGCTTATTTGGGGCTTCCCTGGTGGCTCAAACAGTAAAGAATCTGCCTGCTATGCAGAAGACCTGGGTTTGATCTCTGAGTCGGAAGGATTCCCCTGGAGATGAGAATAGCAACCCACTGCAGTATTCTTACCTGGAGAATTCCATTTACAGGGGAGCCTGGTGGGATTCAGTCCATAGAGTCACAAAGAGTCGGACACGACTGAGTATCGAACACTTGCTCGCTTGCTCAGTTACTTGCTAGTGCTGTGTCTTCTTTGCAGTGTGCAGGCTTCTCTTCTGTGGCACGTGGCTTATTTGCACTGCGGCATGTGGAATCTTCCTTCCCAGCCAGGGATCAAACCCGCATCCCTGCATTGGAAGATGGATTGGTAACCACTGGACCACCAGGGAGGTCCCTCCCTCTCTTCATCTTTTAACAAGTGCTAGAGTTTTCAGTCAGAGAAGGCAATGGCACCCCACTCCAGTACTCTTGCCTGGAAAATCCCATGGGTGGAGGAGCCTGGTAGGCTGCGGTCCATGGGGTCGCTAAGAGTCGGACACGACTGAGCAACTTCACTTTCACTTTTCACTTTCATGCATTGGAGAAGGAAATGGCAACCCACTCCAGTATTCTTGCCTGGAGAATCCCAGGGATGGGGGAACCTGGTGGGCTGCCATCTATGGGGTCACACAGAGTCGGACACAACTGAAGCGACTTAGCAGCAGCAGCAGAGTTTTCAGTAAAACAAAAGATGGACTTGTTCTGATGAGAAGGTTCTTTGGGTGGGTGTGTACTTTTTAGGTTAGGTCAGTGGACTGCTGTCTGCTAACCCAGTGTGACCACCTTGCTTGGCACCTGCAGACACCCACGTATGTTTGCGCACTTGGTCACTTCAGTGTGAGCACCTGTTTATTTATCACAGCTGCTGACTAGTTCACAGCCTTCCGTTTGGTGTCCTTGCTGGGGCTCCTGATGGATTAAACTGTTGCATCACAGCTATTTTTCTGTAGTTTCTGGTCTCAGTGGCAGTGAGTTATATCCTCTTTGTTCAGCACAGAAGGGAAATAGCCATTATTTGGGTTAGGGGCAGAGATATTTCTTTCCAATATTAGTAGCCCCAAAATAGAAGTGTTAAAAGAAGTTGGTACCATGAGATGATCCTTAAGAAAATATTGGTCTTTTTCCTTTCAAGGCAAGTCGACATGTTTAGAATAATTTTGAAATGCAATAATAGTGAAATAAACAGGGAGTGGAGCTCTGTGTCTGAAATTCGAGGCCAGAGCAGTTTGTTTAGCAAGCACAAAGACTGGAATAGCAAGTCTGAGCATAGGATTTTATTAGTTATTATTTAGTAACTTCCTGCTACCTCCCCACCCTCATCCCCCTCATTTATAAGATAAGGGGCTTTGAGTAAATCACCTCAAGTGTCCTTCCAGCTTTAAGCAGAGGCCTGATCTGAATATCATCCTTCTTTTAGGAGGAATGGGGTAGAGAGGAAGGTGGGAAGGGGTTCAGGATGGAGGGGACACGTGTATACCTATGGCTGATTCATATTGATGTATGGCAAAAACCATCACAGTATTATAAAGTAATTATCCTCCAATAAAAATAAATAAAATTTAAAAAACAAAGAGAAGCAGAATCCAAAGAGAAGTTAGCTTTTTCTTTCTTGGGTTATCTTTTTGTCTTTTGGTTGCCACTTTGAAATTTCTCATATTCCTATAAATATCTTAGCCCAAGGGGAAGGCCTACAGAACCAAAAGAAAAGGGAATCATTAAATTGTTCTAACTCCAGCTGTGGGTAGATCAATCTTAACAGGAGTTTCTGAGTATGTTAGTTTTCAATTGCCATGTAACAAATTATCACAAAGTTAACAGCTTGGAATATCACAGACTTAGCATCTTGCAGTTTCCATGGGGGCAGGGCCCAGGTACCACCCCACTGGGCCCTCTGCTGAGTCTCAGAAGGCTGCAGTCAAGGTGTCAACCAGGGCTGGTGTCTCGTCTGGAGCTTGGATTTCCCTTCCAAGCCTTTGTGGTTGTTGGCAGAGCTCACTTCCTTGCAGCTGTGGGACTCGGGGCAGCTTGCAGCTTCTTCTGGGCCAGCAGGATAATGTCTCTCCTGGTCTCTATGCTCAGAAAAGGCCTAACCCCCTTTTAATGGCTCACCTGATTAGATGAGGCCCTTCTGGCTACTCTCCCCCTTTTCAGACTTAACTGATTTGGGACCTTAATGCCCTTTCGTCTTTGCCCTATAATGTCATGTCACCTAATCATTAGAGTCTCCTGCCTACACTCAAGGTGGGGGATTGTACAGCACCTCTACCCCCGAGGGTGGGATCTTAGGGTTCAGTCTGCTTACCACACTAAAGATGCTTTTTTCTCCAATGAACTTGTCATCTGTCTTGCTTTGCTCCATTGTTATACTCATGGCCACTGGCTACCATGCAAAAGATGTCCTGAGAGCCTTGTGACAGTCCCCTAAGACACCGTGTCCTGTTCTTTCTTCATCCAGACTTTGTCCGGTTTGCCAGACCAAGACACCTTCTACGACGTGGTGGACTGCCTGGAGGAGCTGGGCATTGCAGCCGTGTCCCAGCGGCACTTGACCAAGAAAGGGACTGACCTGGACTTAGTGGAGCAGTTGAACATCTATGAGGTAAGAGGATATGCCTTTTAAGGGCCTTGTACAGCTCAGACACGTCAAAGGCTGAGATAAACATCCTCTAGACCAGTGGTTCTGCGTGCAGTGTGGCAGCATTAACAACACCTTGGGGCTGCCAAAATGCAAGTTCCCAGGCCCACCTGAGACCTGCTGAAGCAGAAGCTCAGAGGCTGGGCCCAGATGTGTGTTGTATGACCCTCCAGGTAATTCTGAGAACACTCCATTGTGAGAATCCCTGATCTAGGGGAAATGTGGTAGCTTGCTTGCTTATTGATTGATTGCTATTTTATTTTAAAGAACATTCATTCTTGGTGAGGAGAGAGAGTGAAAGAGAGGCACAGAAAGCACATTTCTTATCCTGCTGGTAGAACTTCTGGCAGGCTCTACATACTTCGTAGGGTCCAGTGTAGAATGAAAATATGGGGAAAAGTGCTATAAGAGATACTAAACTTTTTGCTTCCTTCTGCCTTGCCTCTTGCCTCATCAGGGTATTTAAAAATTTTTTTAAATTATTTTATTTATTTTTGGCAGCTCTGAAAAGTGAAAAAGTAAAAGTGTAAGTTGTATCTGACTCTTTGTGACCCCATGGACTATACAGTCCATGGAATTCTCCAGGCCAGAATACTGGAGTGGGCAGCCTTTCCCTTCTCCAGGGGATCTTCCCAACCCAGGGATCGAACCCAGGTCTCCTTGCATTGTAGGCAGATTCTTTACCAGCTGAGCCAGCATCTAAGACCCTGAATACTGGAGTGGGCAGCCCATCCCTTCTCTCGCGGATCTCTGGTCTTTGTTAATGCATGCAGGCCCTTCCTCTCAAGTTGCAGCAAGCAAGGGCTACTCTCGTTGCAGTGCTCGAGCTTCTCATGGTGACAGAAAGCTTCTCTTATTGTGGAACATGGGCTCTAGGGCATCTGGGCATCAGCAGTTGCGACTCACAGGCTCTAGAGCATGGGCGCAGTTGTTGTGGTGCATGGGCTTAGTTGCCCTGTGGCGTGTGGAATCTTTCTGGACTAGGGATTGAACTCATATCCACTGGCAGGTGAATTCTCAGCCACTGGACTACCAGAGAAATCTCTGGTAGTGGTTTTCTTTTTCTTTTGCTACAAGTGTGTACTCTTTGAAGAATATTTGGAAAATACCAAAAAATGTAAGATAAAGAAATCACCCATAGTTTTATTTACTAACTGTGGTTTACATACTGATCGGTTTTTCTAGCCTTTTTTGTGGATGTATAGACTATCAACTCAGCTTCCCTCATGGCTCAGTGGTAAAGAATCCACCTGCCATGCAGGAGATGTGGATTCAATCCCTGGGTCAGGACAATCCCTTGGAAAAGGAAATGGCAACCTGCTCCAGTACTCTTGCCTGGAGAATCCCATGGACAGAGGAGCCTGGCAGGCTGCAGTCCATGGGGCCACATAAGAGTCAGACACAACTTAGTGGCTAAGCAAGAACAACTGTGGAGACAATAGTCTGTATACAGTGTTGTGTACTGAATTTTTATTAGTAAATATGCTTGAACCATTCTGTCACTGAATTATCTTCAAGAATTTAGTTTTATTAGAAACATAGTATCCTGTCTGTATGCAAGTACCATAATACTATATGTATCACTTTCTCTTTGTTCAGATTTGATGACTTCCAAGATTTTGCAATTATAAATGCTGTTAGGATGAACAGCTTTGTTCATAAATCTATGTGCACAGCTGGCATCCTAGGAGAGATATTTCCCAGCTAAATGGCTCCACTGTAACCTTCACTGGGTAGAATTGGAGAGACTAACATGTAACTCACTACTTCCTAAAAGCTACTCTCATGAGTGACAAGCTGAGGAACAGAGCAGAATAATCTTCATACAAACTCAGGAGAAATCAGAGGAAAGTGAGCCAGAGAGTCTGCGGTCAGAGCGCAAAGCTTCCCACAGCTGGCCAGCTTCCTGTGCTCCTGCTTAGGGCATCTTCCCCTCTAACAAAGCCTCACTTAGTCACTCAGTTATCTGCTCACACTTTCATGTTTTGTTATCAGTGAGTGATGGAGGGGTATGGAAGACCGGATAACGTAGGGGTGCAGTAAGAATACTAAAGATGGAGAAGGAAAGGAATAGACAATTGGCTCACGGACTATAGAAGACGGACTTTCCCCAGTACGGACACCTCCCTTCCTCACTCCCTTAACTCCTGTTCAGAACTCCAATCTCTACTCAGCCAGGGGCTTATATGATTATAGCTTGAGATTCTGTGTGGTGAAAAGGAATGATTGTGTGTCCAGCAGCTGGGACTAGCAAAGTTAAAGCGTCAGGTTCCTTCTTAAGTTTTTCAAAGAGGCTGCTTGTGTCTTTGAGTCAACTCAGGTGAATAGCTGAGTCATTTGCACGTCTGAAGATTCAACTGGCTTGTGGACACATTCTATTTGTTGAAGGGAGAATATCAAGCTGTGCTGAATAATACCACTCACAGCATAATTTGCACCTAGAGTGCACTGTGACTGAGACTTCTTAGGGTTTTATATGACAGTTGCTTGAGTTTCAATCCAGACATATCCACCATATCCCAGAAGACAGCATCATATAGGTGAATTTCCCACCAGTGAACCAACGGGGAGAGAATTTTGCAAAGTATGCTGGATCCCTCCCCCAGGAGACTGCTTTCAGCTTCAGGGCACACTCACTTTCCAGCCTACCTGACTCTCAAGCTACCTCCCCGTCTTCCTCTTTCCATTCATGCCAAATGTTTCGAAAGGTGTTCTGGCTCCACCATCTTTCTTTGGTCAAATGGCACCTGCTTTATATTTTAGCATTATGTGCGTATCATTCACAAATGTGGATTATATGTGTCACTCAAAGAACAACAAAGGAAGCACCCATTGCAATAGTTAACTTTATGTGTCAGCTTGACTGGGCCACGGAGTGCCCAGATATTTGATCGGACACCACTGTGTGTCAGTGCAGTGTGTATCCTTAACCTTCTGGATGAGGTTAACATTCACATTGGTAGACCGAGTAAAGAAGATTGCCCTCCTCTCTGCTGGCAGGCCTCATCTAGCCTGTTGAAGGCCTGAACAGAACAAAAAGCTGAGCAAGAGAGAATTCACTCTCTGCTGACGGAAATGAGCTGGGATGTAGGTTGCCTCTTAACCTTTGACCTCCAGCTGGAACTGACACCGGCTCCCTTGGTTTCCAGGCCTTTGGGCCATAGCTCTTGGGACTTCTTGACTGCCATAATCATTTCGGCCCATTCCTTTTATTAAATCTCCATATATATCCAATTTATTTTGTTTCTCTGGAGAGTCCTAATACACTCATGTTTAAGAACAAGAATATTACCAGTAACTCAGAAATGTCCTTAGTGGCCCTTCCTGGTGTCATTCAACTAACTCCCAGCACCATTCTCTTGCCTTTTTTTTTTTTTTTAATAGTTTTGTCTGAAAATAGCTATTCTGTGAGCTAATGCAAATGATCAGATTATCAAGTAAGAATTGACCATCTGAGATATTGCTGTCTATAGCAGAGCTATACTCATCTACCTAGGCTACTAATTTCCAGAATACACAGGTGCAGGGATGCAGGGAGAGATCTGGGCCATCCCTTGTGACTCCTAGGTCTTTTTTTCATGCATCAGATGTGAGCTTTCTGACCCAGAATAACAGACAGGGTTTCCAAGTCACCTTGCCCTGCAAGTAATATTCAGTTATGAAACATCTCTACTACACAGCCCAGAGTGTCACAGCTTATCAATCCATAAATTCTGTGTTTACTTAGTATAGGGGATCCTTAACCAATCCTGGCTTGCTAAAGGCATTCCAGAAATAAGAACTCTCATTTTAGGAAATGTCATCAGGCTATTTATTAGATAGTCTAGTTATTAGCATATTTATGAAAGATCAGATGGGGTCATTGCCTTCTTTCTTTGCCTAGAAGCGTCACTCTTAGGGAAGGGGTGGAGGGATTGTAGGCCAGCTGCTTTAACTCCTTGCTCCTTGTCTGTATCCCTAAACAACACATGGCTTAATTTTGTCTTTTTATAAATGGGACCATACCACGTGTCCTCTTGCAGCTTCTCTTTTGCTTGATTTTGAGACCTACCTATGTTGCTATGCGGAGTTCTAGTTTGCTCATTTTCCCTGCTGATGAAAATATCCTAATTTGTTTATCTGTTCTTCACTTAGATGTTGGCTAGCTACAGTTTTGTTGCCATGACAATGCTACCCTGAGTGTTCTTATCCTTTTCTCTTTGTGTGTGTGTGTGTGCATGTGCAATACTTATTATGTTTGGGTATCAGTTCTGTTCTTGCTTTGTAAAAATATTTAGAAGCTTTTTCTTTCTGCCCTTGTCTCTGGTCTTTGGTTGTCTGGTAGAGCTCCCTTGGGAAATTGTGCGGGCTTGTGATGATGATGATGGAGGGGCAGAAGAGGAGTGTGTGTGTGTGTGACTGTGTGTGTGTTGGAGGCAGGAGATCTTTGGTAACTATGCTTTATTCTATGGATATTGGTCTATGTAAACTTCCTATCTTTATTGGGATTGGCTTTTCTAAATCATATTTTCCTAGGAAATATCCATTTCATCTGGATTTTTAAAGTGATTACTAAAGAACTATGTAAATAGTCTCTTATGAATGTTTCTAATTTCCTTTCCTTGAGAAGTTATTTTCCTGTGTTAATTTTTGTGGTTGTAATTTCTCCCCCTTTTTCCTCTGGGTTAACTCGTGGTTTGTCTATTTTGTTGTTGTTAATTTTGACTTATATATGATTTTCAGTGCTCTTCTGTTTTATAACTCAAAACATTTTTATCTTTATGATTTCCTTCTTAAATTTTCTTTCAGTTTACTTTGTTGTCCTTTTTTTAGATTTTTGAGTTGTTTATCCGATTCATTTCTTTTTATCTTTTAGCCATCTTCTCATTCCTGGAATATAACCCACTTGGTCATGATGTGTGTTTTTTTTTAATGTGCTTTTGGAATTCTGTTTGATACTAATTTGCTTAGAGTTTTAGACAAAGAGTCATAAGGAGAGCTGGCCTCCATCCTCATCCTTCCCCCAGCTTTTCCTCTCTTCCTTTTTTTGTATGCCATCCCCATCAACTTGGGCATCACTGTTACGCTCACATCATAAAAGAATGGTGCTGGTGGGCATGAGACCAGTCTTGTACACTGCTGCCGTACAATGCGCGGCTGGTGGCTGTGGCTGTGGGTGTCTCCAGGGTGCCTCTCTGACTGTTCCTCCTCAGTGTCCCTCCTTCTTCTCTGTCTCTTCCTTTCAGCGCTGGGGTTTCTTCATCAGGCCTCCTCTTTCAGTCTAGGCAGCCTGAGCTGAGACTCACCCAGTGAGTTCAGCAGCCCTGGCTGTGGCTGACGCCTTGGCCTGAGCTGTCTGCAGGGTTCACAGCTGCCTGCCCCTCTGCCCGCTTGTCTTTGTGCATTATGTTCATTTATTCGCTGAAGGTATGTCATGCACTCTGAACATCCAGAGACAGAAGATCTGTCCCTGTCCCAAGAAACTTTCATTCTGTAGTCTCAGACCAGCAGGTGGCTGATTTCCCAGCAGCTATATGTGATGCCACAGAGGGGCATGGAGGGTGTCAGAGGAGCTCAGATTATGTCAGACAGAGCCACCTAGAAGCTGCAAATGACATGACCCAGCCCTCACAAAACCCTTTATTCCCTACCCCCCACCCCATGACAAAAATAAAACTCCTGCACAGTCTGTTCATTTCTCCACCTCTGCAAAGAACAGTCTCCCAGGTTACAAACCTGGAGCTGTCCTGGACCTCCTCCTCTCTCCCCCCATCCTCATACTTGGAGGTCTGATGGCTGAAGACTGCAATTTCTTCTCCATTCTCCTAGCTCAGGCCCTCTTTGTCTCTTGCCTGGATTGTTGCAATAACCTTCTCATTCACTTGTTCACCTGTGAATCCGTTCATTGAACGGAGCTTCACTACGCACTGATTCTGTGCCCGGCACTATTATAGGCCATGGGACTCAGCAGCAAACTAGACAGACAAGGCCAGTGCCCTGAGGGGATGCACAGTCTCATGGGGTGCAGACAGTGACCAAGTGCATGAGTCAGCTGATAGCCTGAGGCTGCTGGCATGCCTGTGAAGAAACAGGACGGGGTGAGCGGGAGGCGCGACCCTGGGTGGATGGGCCACCGCCACCGGCCTGAGGCGGTGGCCTGGCGCAGGACAGTGACAGAGTGGGAGCAGGAGGAGGTCTGGCTGGCGTGAAGGGAGGCGTGATGAGGGGCAGGGCCTGGGGAGGATGGCACCTGCAGGACCGCCTCCCGGGGCCTTCTCAGCTTATTCCGTCTTCCTAACTCCCTGCAACTGAAAACAAGGGGTCCTCCTCACTGTCAGGGCTAACTACACCATTCCTCCATTTCGGAAACAAGAGTGAAGGAATGAATGAACAAAAAACCTTGAAAACTTTTTCACAGCCCATGGGGTGAAGCTGGAATGCCTTGAGTTGGTTCAAGAGGCAACGCCATCTGTGGCCTTTGAGCTGCTGTGGCCTTGTCTCCAGCAATTCCGAAGATGTTGCTGAAGTTGCAGCCACGCTCAACTCCTCTTGTTTCCTGAACGTGAAAGGCAGGTCACCGCGGAGCTTCCCTCCTTCCGTTCTCCTTGCTTTGCCTGGAGTGTTCTTCCTTCCTGTTCTCAGGATGGCGAACTCCTCCTTCCCCTGTAGGAGTCACCTCAGATGTCCCCTTGTCTGCAAGGCCTCCTTGGTAAGGTATAGGAGTCCCTGGGCTTGTTGCCTGCCCTTTATTTATAACCCAGGAGGGCGCGGTTGCCTGTGTTCATACCTCACACTGTACAGTCCTCAGGATGCACTTGCCTATCCATTTACCTTTGTCATCCGTGTCTTTCCTTTCTAACCTCTGTGCTCAGCAGTGCCCTTGCCCAGAGTAGAAGTTAAGTACTTGAGTGAAGGTCTCTAAAATATCACTGATAGATTTTAGGCTGAAGGAAGGGCATGATTTAATCAGAAATCAGCCACCTTAAAGGGAAGATGCCTTCGGTAATCACTCAAGGTAACAACTGAATGCTTGGGGTACCAGATAGAGTTAGGATTTTTATTCCTATCTAAAAATTAATGCACTTTTAAAAGTGTTTGGTGCCATAGGACAGCTAAGTTCATTATAGGTGGGGGCAGTAAGGAGCCTATAAGCAGTACTGATATTTTCCTTACAATAGATTATAAATGTTTTCAAGCCATTGCAGACAACTTTGTTGGGCTTCTAGAATTCTTCTAAATAGTGGAGGATGTCTGGTGACCATATGTCCTGGACTTTCTGGGGATAGGCCCAATTGCAATTAATTTCATTTTATGAAGGTAATTTAATCCATGTTTAATTAAATTCATTTGAATTTTTATAGTTCCAAATGATTTTTTCAAATACATAGTTTCACAAATCAAAATCAAAAATCTTTTTTTTCAGATTGTGTTCTCACTTTTGATGCTGAAAATGTGGTCCTAGTAATGGGAAAGGCATCTTAGAGCTGAAGACTTTGGGGGTCAGGAGGAATTGTTACTGTTAGGAATAATTAATAGGTCCAGTCTCTTCAAATCCTTCCTTGTCATAGTTGATTTTTAAAATGTGTATCAGTTAGCTCTTGCTGCATAACAAATATGCCAAAAAGAGTGGTCTTAAAACAGCAGGTTTTGCTCTTCATTCTGGGGGTCAGAAATTTCTGCCTGGTTCAGCTGAGAGATTCTCATAGAGCTGCAGTTATCTGATGACTTAACTGGGACTGAATGCTTTAAGATGGCCTTATTCACCTGGTTTGGCCTTCAGTGGTGGCTGTTGGCTGGGCCACGTGTCTTCAGCAGGCTAGCACATACTTCTTCACATGGTAGCCGCATTTCAGAAGGGAAAGTCTCAAGTGCAAACACTTTTCAAGGGTCTGTGTCTTCTGATGTCACACTGGCCAAAACAAGTCACATGGAAAATTGTAGACTCAGTGTAGGAGGGGACTACACAAAGATAAGTAAACAGAGAGGCATGATTCCCTGGGAGCCCAGAGCTGTAATCAGCTGCCACAACCTGTTCAACCTAATAGGAGAATTATCAGCATAGTTCCTTCTTGAAATGGCAGTAGCACTGGCATCCATTTCACCTACAAGCTGAATCAAGATGTATAGGTGTGCATTAAAAAGAAAGCGTGGGAGAGCAATTCAGAAAATGATTATAACTGCTATGTAAATATAGTTGCCTGTCATGGAGGTTAGTAGCAGTATAACAAAGTTAATCTCAAAGAACTGTTAATAGCTTTTGACCTTCATTAAGAATGTTCAGATTGTTGGATGTTTGATGATATTAAGAAATTATTTTAAGCAGGACAGTGGTATGGTGGTTATAGTTTTTAAAAATCCTTATATTCTAGCGATATTTACTGATAAATGGATAAAATTATATGACCTTGGACTTACTTCCACAAGACCTGGCTATGGGGTCAGGGACAGGGAGTAAATGAGACAAGATTGGCCAGGGTTGATAATTGTTGAACTATCATAGGTGATGACACAAAAGTCTTTGTACTCTTGTCCATACTTTGCACATGTTTGGAAATTTCCACCAAATTTTAAAAAGAACGTTTAGATCAGTTAGTGACCTCAAAGATAGGTAGAAGTTGTCCCAGATGCCACCTTAGTTTGCTCTTCTCTGCTTTCTTGGTAGGATGGGGTAGGGTGTGCAAGCAGTCGGTGCTGGATTCCTCACCTGGGTTTTAGAGACTGTTCTACGTTTGATTAAAAGAGTCAGAAGGTATCTGATGAGGGCCCCAGCAGCAAAACACCCCATCACTTGGGTGAGATTAGAAGTTGTTCAGGATATGGTTGATCTCACCTTGGGTCCAGGGGAGGACACCACACTTGTGGTTAATTAGATCTGACACCACAGGTTTTGAATAAGTCTCTTGGTAAGTGCTGTTCTCTCTCTAGGTGTCTTCCAAAATTTATTGGTCTTAACTGTAATTAGTAATGCTCCCTAGAATCTAAAGAAACTAGAATTGCTACCACGGCCCTGGACGTGAAAGCAGGTCTCTTTCCCTGTCATCAGTGGACACTAGTGATTCAAAGATTCTTCTTGTAAAATCAAAACCGGGAGTGAAACCAGCCCCACATCTCATGATACAGCTTTGCTGTCTGCCAAGCCCGAGGCTGCTGTTGCATCTCCTGGGATTGTGATTCCCACTTGCCCTTACCCCCATGCATCCTTTTCTGTGTTTAAGAAGATGGATACTTTTTTTAGGACTGGAATTTTACACAGCTGTCATTAAATTCCATTTTATGGTGCCACTTTCATAATTTTTCAGTACTTTTCATTTAAACACTGGTTGTCTCATCTTCCTTGACAAAAGGCAGTTGAAGTAGATTTCACTTTGTGCACATGCCATGTGCCTCTCTGAAAGGCCCTGTGAGTGGAATGCTATTTGATCTTTGCATCTCTGAGGTTAGACAAGGAATTAGAAATATCTGAACTCTACGTTATCCCCTAACCTTATCATTCCAAATATGTGCTTAATTAGAAGCAGAATCAATATTTCAGGTCAGAATGAGTTCAAGTGGTCTAGAATTTTTATATCTAAAAATGAAAAAATAATTGGCTAGTGATATTTTAAAACACTATGCTTGGCTAGGTATATAATCATTCTTAAATGTTCCCCAGAGAATACTATTTACAATGCTAAAGTTGAGGTGATAAAAGTGATTAATCAAATACATAATTTCTTTCCTAGTTCTTGCAGTTACACTGCAGAACACCCTTACCCCAGGAAACAGACTTTCCAGTGAAATTTTGTAACAGTATAGCATTTTCTGAACTCTTATTCATTCTTACCTCAAACCTCCCCAGATTATGTCTGCCTAGTAAATTCTAGGGGAACAGAGTAGTCAAAATATTATTAGATTGTCTTCATCTATCTGGGAGTTTGTTATAGAATGTATCTGGCATGTAGATGGAAAAGTTTTCTCTAAATCAGTCTTGCCTAAAAGCTAGAGCTGGAGGCAACTGCAGATGGAACAGATCCGGGGAGACTTCACTGCTGGGAAACAGGCTGTGCATCTCAGGTGTTCATCCTTGTAAACCGGATGAGAGGGGCCAGCCTGGCCTCAACTTGGCCAAGCTCACCATGCTGTGTGAACACATTTGGCATCAACACTTTGGACATGGGAGACCACTGACTTTGCAATAGCCAGGTTTTCTGTAGACAGGCGATGCCAACACCAATAGCATGGTTAGCCATCTGGGTCTTTATATTACTTCTCCATTCTCTCACTTTTCAGGACCAGGTTGTGAAATGTGACCAGGAGCACCCATAAGGCTGGAAAATACACACCTCTGGGGACATGGGACCATGTGGGTCTTTGGGCACCAAGTCAGAGAGACTGTTGGACTTGCTTGGGCCCGGCCCACCTGGGCTGTGAGGTGGCCTGCCTGGGCAATTCTGTGTGACATAAGAATCTGTGGGTGTTCCAGGCCCTGGGTTGGGAAGATCCCCTGGAGAAGGGAATGGCTACCCACTCCAGTATTCTTGCCTGGAGACTTCCATGGACAGAGGAGCCTGGCGGGCTGCAGTCCATGGGGTGGCAAAGACTTGGACGTGACTGAGCAACTAACAGTTTCACTTTTCACTAGGCCCCTTCAGCTGAGGGCACAGGCTGGGGAAGAATTGTCACATTTATTGAGCACCAGCCACAGGGTAGGCCCTACCCCAGCTGCTTTACATGCATTATATAAGTTATTCTTACCACAAACCTGCAAATGCAATCCTGTTAGCCTCATTTGGTGAGTGAGAGACTCTTGAGCAAGCAATTTGCTGCAGGTCATTCCTGGTCTGTCAGCCACACAAAGGTCTAGTCAATGACGGCTCCTGCGACTGTGTAGGTTTGGAGAAGGGAGGCACACACGTAATTAAAGAAACTGAAGAAACAGATAGGCATAGTCCCCAGCTGGAAAGGGTGAGCTCCTATAAGGAGGATGTATGCACAGAAACCGTGGGTGTTCATATGAGAAGGCCTATGGAGTAGGATCCCGGATGGAGGAGATTAGCAGACGGCAGAGTTGATTCTTTGGCCAGGCCTCACCCAGCTAGGGGCAGGACTGAAAGATCCCTGGGAAGAGGGCAGGGGCGTGGGGTGTGGGGCCAGTTGTCTCTGGTTTCTGTTGGGTTGGCCAAAAACTTTATTCTGATTTTTCTGTAAGATCGTTTGGAAAAATCCAAACGAACTTTTTGGCCTACCCATACGTGAAAGCCAAAATGGCCAAGTGTGAGTGCTTTTAAGAGGAAATTTTCTTAAAATCCTAAATTCTAGAGATCCAGCCTATTTCTGGTCTATATTTTTGTGATCACAGGTGTAAGCAGGCTCTACGCCCACCTGAGACCAGGCTTCGGAGGGCCCTCCCCACCCCTGTGCGTGGGGGTCTCAGATCAGGCCTCTCAAATGACCTGCAGGTGAGGCTGTTTGTCTCACCTGGAGTTCGTGGTTCCTGCCTCTCTCTGAGCATCCTCCCTGGGAAGTGAGCTTGGGGTCAGGACCTCCAGGGCTTCCTACGGCAGGGTTTCAGGAGACACTCCACCTCCTGGACCAGAAAACACTAAGTCGGAGGGAGCGAGGACACAAGAAGGAGAGATGGCCTCTAAAGGGCAGTCCTGGGGTGAAGAGCCCATCTAATTACAATATAGTTCTCAGATCTTCTCGTGACGTCAGTTGACCTTCTCGGATCCATTTGGGAAGATACGCAGGGGCGAGCATCTTTTGGTTTGGAGGCTGTGCTTTGGGATGCGCGTGTTGTGATGACTTCAATGAGAAGCGCACACCACAGGATGAGAAAGGACGGAGTTCGGTGCCCTTTGGGGTGGGACTGTGAAAGGTCTGACCTTGCTCTGTGCACTCTCTGCTTTTCCAGGTGGCGCTCCGGCTGGAGGATGGGGATGAGACAGCAGAGCCACCCCCCAGCGGGTGCCGTGACCGCAGGCGGGCCAGCGTGTGCTCTGGAGGCACCGGCAGTGAGTCCCGGGGTCTGGATCGCAGGCGGAGCCGCAGGCACTCGGTGCAGAACATCAAGAGCCCCCTGTCGCCCCCGTCCAGCCCCTGCTCCCTGTCGGCTCCTGACTTCAAGCCCAGTCAAGTGCGAGATCTCCGGGAAAAGTAAGCATTAACCCAGCCTTGGAGAAGGGCACAAGGACCCCTAAAAGGGGAAAGGAGGCCCAACCCCACGGGTGTCCTGGACCATCCCAGCCTTTCCTGTCCCTGCCTCTTCTCTACATTTAAGCCATCACCCCCAGTTACCCCAAAACTTCCCAAGGCAAGGTGGCCCTGGTGACACATGCACACCTGATCTAACTCCCTGAACTCATCTTCACCCCCTTGTGTTTTTATATTATTTACATTATTAGCATCTCAGTTAATATCTGTGTAGAAGGCTATGCTTTATCAACTAGAAAAGAATCCAAAACACAAAACTTTGGCCTAGAAATAAACGGTATGCCACCACACCAATGTGAGATGGTTACAGTCTGAGGTACTCATGACAATACATAGTTGAGGTTAAGTAGAACAAATATGTACTTTCACATAATTTCAGTAAATACTAATGCTGTCATTTATTCAGTCATATAGCATACATTTTTCTGAAGTGTGTTCTATAGGCCAGGACTATTTGCAACCATGAAGACATATGAATGGAAAAGGTATGATCTCCATTTCTGTGAACTCCTATCAGGGCTGAGAGAAAGTAAGAATGAAGAAAGAATGTAAAAAGAAACAGGAAGATTGACAATCCCATGAGAAATTATGTATGTCCAAAATACAAAGTTTGACAAGATCTCTAGGAGCTCAGAAGTGGTTCCATAAAACAGAGGTGCAGCTGAAGAAGGGCTGTGTGGCTCTGGGGTCTGAGTCCAGTTATATCTTCCCAAATGGAAGCCCTCAGTTCACTGGATGAAGCCCTCAGTTCACTAGGATGGTGGGGCTCCATGGACCGGTCTGTGCCAGACAGCTCCACCAGGGCTGACTGATACACCAATTGCCGGTGCCCCTCTTCTGCTGCCAGTGGAAACCCTGCTTCATCATTTGGCTGCAGTATTTTCTCCCATTGTGGGGATCTACCTGGGAGCCACATGTAGTTCAGGAGGCTGCATGGTGAAGAACTGAACTCAGAATAGGCGGGATGACCCTAAGACAATGATTCAGATATGTCCCTTCCTCTCCATCCCTAAGGGAACTCCCATACCCACCTCTACTAAGAAGTGACTGGAGCAGTCTGGTACCCATGGGATCCTGGAACATGTGCCAGCCCACACCACTAGGTGCCTCCTATTGCAGAAGGAGAAAGGAGGGCATCGATCTGAGAATGATATGCAAGGCATGGTCCATGTTGACACCCTTCTCCACCACATAGCCTACAGGTTTTTCTGTCTCTAAGAGTCAATGTGCAGCAAGCTCTCTTTCAGTGAAAAGAAAATTGAAACTTCTGAGCGAAATGAGAATTGAGAACATTTACTGTGAAACTGCATGTTGTGATCTAAGATCTTTGAGAAACTCAGGCAATTCTCACAGGGCCCTGAAACTCCCTGTAGTGCTGTTTCTACCAGCTAGAAAAATGAGCATGGAGAGAGTTGGGCAAAGTGGACTGCAAAATCTATTGATGATCACCAAAGATGCTGAAGGTGGGAGTTCTGAAGCTTCAGTGGTGGCACTTGGTATACTTGTGCTCTCTCTGCCTTGTGTCATGTTTGTTCCTGTTGTCTTTCTTGTTACACTTTTTTGTTTAATATAAATTTATTTATTTTAGTTGGAGATTAATTACTTTACAATATTGTATTGGTTTTGCCATACAGCAATATGAATCTGCCTCAGGTTGTTACACTTTTAAAGATCCCTGTATTGTGAGTCAAGTGACCATGTCTTGTGATACATTGGCAAAGGCAATGATGGTGGGTTGGACCACTTGGGCACAGTCCACAGTTTTGAGGCTCCGGCCTTGGTGGGATCTGGAATAGGACACTCTTTTGAGTGCTCCCACCTCAGTGTTTTCAAATAGGACTGATGTTTCCTTTTAATGAAATGATTAATGTAAACTTCATAGCATTCGCTTAAGAAAAATCCACTTTCCAGCTTGTAAAGAAAGATCATGGTTTTAAGATTGATGATGACGAAGTGGCTTCATCCATGAAGTCTATTGGAGGGATTTTGCCCTGTGGCCACAAAAATCACAGCATGATTTTGGCAGAGATGGGAGCAGGAGAGAGGGAGAGGGTGACGAGAAGCAAATCAGGAAACAGTCCCTGCATATGCGTAGCTTAGTCACCTGCTCAGCATCTGTGCCTCACACGTCACCTTACAATCTAAAAGTTCGTTGTGCTCAATTGCCCGTAGACCTTGAAAGACACAGACCCACACCTGACCTAGACTACTGTTCACCTGTGTGATCATTCTGGCCCTGCTTACTGCTAACTTGTAGCAACATGCCTGCATGTATCACACATGAAGAACTGTAGACTGAATTGTCTAACTCTGTGTCCCAAATAATGCCAATACTCTTGAAAAGAAGACAGAACTATGCTACAGATTAGAGATTCATGTTGTCCTCAAATATATTCATATCTGGCACTCTGTACTCAGATGCTTCTTATATGTAGCTTGGATCAAATTCTGCTGTTGATCCTCTCTAAGGTCCAGGCAGGACAAGCATCATTATCCTCACATTATAAATGAGAAAGCAGTTGGGGGCTTGGTGCCTTGTGACGAATCTTAGAACCGGGGGGCTGAGCCTCAGGTTAAATCTAAGCCTTTGGCCTTTGCCTCTCAATGTCCCGGTCATATAGAATCACTTCCCACCTACCACTCCTTAACATAATCATCGAGTGAGATTTGTACTTCTGGACTTTTTTAGACCAGGAATTTGATTTACATACCATGCAGGGGTATTTTTATTCAGGTTCATATGAAAATTCAGAGTCGAACAGGAGAGAATCCCAGAGTCTTCTTATAGACCTAAGCCTGCTAGGCTATGAGTTTTACTAAGGCCTAATAAGGCTTAAAACTCACATTGCTTTGGTTTCTGAAGAAATAGAACTCCACAGTGAGCACTCCCCAAATAAGGTATGTGTTTATTGTTCATCTGCCACCTAAAAGTACTTCTTGTGATCATGTGTGCCGTAGTTTCACCTTTGCAATTAAATTTACAGATTTGATTGGGAAGAAAAAAAAAAGTTGGTGCTTTCCATTTTTTTTTTTTTAACCAAGAAGATTATTTTTAACATCTAATCATCAAAAGACCCAGTGTCTCTGATTTAAATTGTAATTGTAGTTAATGTTAGGACTAAAAAGTCTTCAAGGTTGTCTAGCCCACAGCAGAAGCCCGTTCTATGCCCTCAGCCTCAGACATTCTTCTCCCTGAGGCACTCCATTCTGTCCTTGAACTTCTCAGCTCCTTAGGAAAGTCCCCTGGACTAAATGTGCTCCATAACGTGGTGGCTTTATTATTGCTTAGAATTTCACTGTATGGATAAAATTCCCCTGCAGAGTCTCCCCATTCATCCATCCCGGCTCTCACCGCTGTCAGCACGCGTGAGGTCCTCTTCCTGTTCTGTACGACCACCTTTCTGACACTGAACATGGCCTGGGGCTTCATATGTAAACTTGAAGTTTCATCCTGTTGACTTCCACACAACATTCCAACCCGTGGAGGTAATTTTGAGCTTCATTTAGCCACTGCTGTTAGCAGCTGCGCCTCCCAGCTTCCAGTCGCGTGTGTATCTGAACACACGTGGGCGAGTGGCCTGGCGGGCAGTGGGTGCTGGCAGCAGCTCGGTGCAGACGACTCCCATGTGCCTCGAAGTCAAGTGTTGGAAACACTCACTGTCAAAGGCCAGATAATAAATATGTTAAGTTTTGCAGGCCAGACAGTCTCTGTTGCAACTACTCAATTAAATTCTCCCTTTGTAGCATGAAAGCCGCCACAGACTGCAGGTAAGCAAGTGAGCGTGGCTGCCTTCCAGTGAGGCTTTATTTATGGACACTGAGATTTGAGTTTTACATGTTATAAAATAGTTAGATTTTTTTCCCCCCAACCATTAAAAAAAAGTGAAAATCATTCTGACAGACTGTACCAAACCAGGTGGTGGGCCACATTTGGCTCACAGGCTTGCCAACTCCCGTTCTAATGGGCTGGGTTTCTTGAGGGAAGTTGAGGGGGAATGGCAGAGATGACAGAGAGGAGCATGTGGCTAAGACAGAAGAACCCATCATGGCCTATGAGAGGGCTGTTAGGAAACAGCATCCTCTGGTCCAGGGTTATAGCTAGGAATATTCCATGAAGACATAGAGGCTGTTTGCTGATGGTCGCTCGTGAGTTGTCACTGGATTATTGAGGGGGTTGGAGAAAGCAGAGATGTGTCAGACGAGGGGACATACAGATCCAGTAGGGAGGAGGGCGTGTGGTAATGACTCCAGGAAAGGTTGGGCTGCCTGGGGAGGAAGACTGGGATCAGTCCCAGTGGTGCCAAGAGGCAGTCATCTTCAACCTGCTGTCTGTTGTAAATTCCATGAAGGTGGTAGTACCCTCCCCATTTTACAGATGAGGAAAGTGAAGCACAGAGCAGCTAAAAAACTTGCCCCAGATCTCACAGTAAGTGAGATAAGTGGCATAGCTGAGTTTGAACCTACACCAGATTTTAGTAGTCCAGAGCCTGCACTCAATCATACATCCCTGAAACTAGTCTCTGAACCTATAGAATGTGTTCTGTGGTGACAAGCTTTTTCTCTTTTGAGGATGAATTAGAGAAAGCAAAAAATCTTTCAGAACAAATGTCCCCTGGAACTTGGTCATCCTACTAATCTGTGTTGCTTCTAGTCACTGTTAAGAGTATGATCCTGAGATAATCATAGTGGTTTGCTTGTTTTTCTCATAAATTGGCACTGGAGACAGTTCCTAACGAGGAGTTCTGAAAGTGTTCAGAGTAATATCTGCCAACACCGGAACAGCCTTCCCAGTTAATCATAGCTGGTGAGTGATAATCTTGGTGAGGGGAGCAGGTAGGAAGGTATAGAGAGCAACAAGTTCATGGTTAACAGGAAGCCACCGTTAACTGTCAATTATTGAAGGCTTAGCTGTCCTCAAGTTTGGGGGAATCATACTTGCTGTACACCAATTAGTGGCCCAGTGGGTGGTGGGAAGAAGGGAGCCAAGCCTTGAGGCTGAGCCTCCAGGGTGGGGGCTGGAGGGAGGTATTCAGAGAGGGTGTGGCTTTCTATTTTCCTGTGGGAGTAGAAAAGAGTGTTGACACCTTTCCACCAGTCACAGGAACCAGTGGACAGATGGGAGAGCCTAACTATGAAATGGTGCAGGGTGGTGAAGCGACGTTCCGCGTTTTGACAGGGAGGAGGCATATTTGGATGCCGAGTTCCAAGGCAGTGCTGTGATCTCCAGTCAGTCTCATGCCTTGTGCACAGGGTTTCACTGCCAGGGCTTATAGATTCCACTCCCTTGTTAGCTGCAGGATCTGCAGCAGCAGTAGTTCTGGCTTTCTTTGAAGTCGTTGGCAATGAACAATCAATTCGCAAGCAGGAAAACCCATTACATAACCAGCAGTGTTACGGAGTCCAAGCTTGCCACAATAGCCCAATAAATTGAGAGACAGGGTATTGGGCTAAGGAACAGTGACTTTATTGGGAAGGCCAGCAGACAGAGAAGATGGTGGACTGGTGTCTTGAAGAGCCTTCTTACTTGAGTTAGATTTCAGGCTGCTTTTATACTAAAGGGGAGAGGGTATGACAAGAAGGCTGGTTGTTGCAGCCTTCTTGATGCTGACCAGATGGAGGGGATGTGATAATCCTTTGTTCTTATAGCTGTCCACCTAGGTCTGGTCATGATGTTGCTGGAAACCTCCAACAACACAAATGTTATTCTCTATTCTGCAACTTTTTATGTCTGTGTGAATGAAAATTGTTATACCTTTAACATATAACCTCCCAAGCCTGGGAGGCAAAGCTTTGTGAATGGACTACCCTGTATATTTCAGGCGATAGACAACATTCTTTTACAAAAGGTATGGAGCCTGCATACTTAAGCACTGGCAACTGAGCACAAAGGTTAGTGCTAAAGGACTAGATTCTATACATAGTCGGGTTTGTTCTCTGTTACAGTAGGTGTTGCATAATTGGTGTTAGCCTACAAAATTTATCACTCTGATGACCTCAGTCCTGGCTTCTGGGGAACGTTTGGCCAAGTGCCGTATAGGAGCAGCCACTGAGGTTATTGAGGACACAGGCATGACCTTCTCGGCTACAGTTCCCGCTTCCTCCCCAGGCGTGGCCTCAGTCTCCTCCACGGTAAACTCGAGGTGATGATCCCTCCTTAATAGAATGGCAGGTAAGTCAAGAGAGGCAGTGCAAGTGTGTGATTAGCTCCGTGTTATTCCAGTCACTACATGCCCTGGAGCTTTCCTGGATATTGTTCTATTAAAGAAGGTAATTGTTAAATAAATATGGGTAGGAATGGACGAGAAGATTCTGTGAACTGGCTTGAACATGCTAGAGGATTTCACAACTCGATTAACAACCACTGGTACCGTGAGCAGCAAGTAGCTACTTGGGTAGGTTTATCTGATGATAATGATTAACTAATGAGATTCACCAGCAAGGGATGTGACCTCCGCAGGTAGGTGTGATTAGAATATAGCCAGTGATTCCAAGTTACCATTTAATCTCCAGGAAGCCCTTTGTAGTCTCTGGAGTATTGAATGGCGAAGGGTGTTTAGCAAAGAAGGGAACATGGCTGGGTGGGAGGCAAAGGGCCATGAACTTGGAACTGAGAGAACCTGCACCAAGAATGGACAGAAGCAAAAGGTACGAGGGGGTGGTTGCTTTGCAAAGCTTCCTTCTGATTTCTGTGACAGCACTTCTGGTTTCTCAGAAGGTTCACTGGGATCAGATTACATAGTTCTCTGGGGGTTTGGACTTTGCTGCATTAAATTTGGGGGTTTTTCTAGATTCTGATTTCTAGATTTTCTAGATTCTAGATTTCTAGATTCTGAAGACAACAGCAAAACTGTGAAAATGAACAGAGCTACTGTTGGATTTTAAGTGAAGAAGTGAGATCGAGGTAGTGTTTCAGCCAGACCCCTCTGGGAACAGTACAGAGACCGCATGGAAGGAGAGCCGATAGCAAACGGGGAACTGGGGGGCCTGGGCCTCAATCTGGAGAGAGGTGGAGGGGCCTGACAGGGAGAAGGGGATGAGGTATAGGATGGATATCATTTGTGGGAAGGTGAGTGGATTGTATGGTGGGGAAGAAGAAAGAGTTTGGGGGTGATCCCCAGACAACCAGTAACTTAGGGTCATGGGATGGCTCGATGCCACCGAGTAAGCTGTGGGCATTTTCAGTTTGAGAAGTCTGGGTCACAAGTAGAACTTCCTATAGGCAGTTGGATAGGCATGAACTGAAACTCACACACATGCAGGTGAGGGCTGGGCTTTGACCCTCTCCCCCACCCCCTGTAACCCAGGGAAAGCAAACCACATGAGTAGAGAAGTGAAAGGATAAAGTGTAGAGTTGTCATCTCATGGAAGTCTGAGAAGGTGACTTACTTCCCGAGTCAGTGAACCTTGACCTTGGTCGTCTTCAAATGAGAATGCTTCTCAAGCCAGACTAGCCTTATTTGGTGTGGTATTGCAGGAACAGGCAAGCCCTTTGCTATGGGAATGGTGAACATACCTCAAAGAAAAGGAAAGATTCTTGTTTCTGCTGCTGCTGCTGCTAAGTCGCTTCAGTCGTGTCCGACTCTGTGCGACCCCATAGACGGCAGCCCAACAGGCTCCCCCGTCCCTGGGATTCTCCAGGCAAGAACACTGGAGTGGGTTGCCATTTCCTTCTCCATTGTGTGAAAGCGAAAAGTGAAAGTGAAGTCGCTCACTCGCAACCGACTCCTAGCGACCCCATGGACTGCAGCCTACCAGGCTCCTCCATCCATGGGATTTTCTAGGCAAGAGTACTGGAGTGGCTTGCTATTGCCTTCTCCGTTCTTGTTTCTAGTTAAGTCTTTAACTTGTTTGAGAATTTTTCTTCTTTTGGTGTCAAGCTGGCTTGCCCTTGATCTGTGCAAGTGCCCCATTTCCTATAGTATACACATCCCCATCCATGTCCTGACTGTTCACAGCCCTTTCTGGTAGAGTTGATTTTGTTGGCCATTCACACAGATATGGGGGTGGGAGGGGCCATTCTGTAGAGCAAGCATCTCTCTTTTTAAATCCCTGACAATTCCAGGATCCCTTTGGATATGGAGCAGGGGCTTTCTAATGATTACTAAGCTGAGCTGATTAAATCCTGTCGTGGAAGGAGGAATGAGCGTATCACTGACAGGAGTCTATGGAAGGAGCCTGGTAGTAAGTCTTTTGAATGAGCAGGAAAATATAAAATCCTGAAAATGTAGGCTGAGGAGGGCATATCTGGCATGGAAAAAAAAAAGAGTGTGGAGTGGGCAGAGATGATGTTGGGGAAGCATTTTGCAAGGAGCTTCTTGGGAATGAACTCTGGAAACTGATAAAGAGAGATCCAAATAAAGGGAGACCTGGCCTAATGTCATTTTTATCTCACACACGTGCTCAGTGAGCTGACAGTGGCCATAGGAACATCATATTCTCTGCTGCTGCTGCTGCTAAGTCGCTTCAGTCGTGTCCGACTCTGTGCGACCCCATAGACGGCAGCCCAACAGGCTCCCCCGTCCCTGGGATTCTCCAGGCAAGAACACTGGAGTGGGTTGCCATTTCCTTCTCCATTGTGTGAAAGCGAAAAGTGAAAGTGAAGTCGCTCACTCGCAACCGACTCCTAGCGACCCCATGGACTGCAGCCTACCAGGCTCCTCCATCCATGGGATTTTCTAGGCAAGAGTACTGGAGTGGCTTGCTATTGCCTTCTCCGTTCTTGTTTCTAGTTAAGTCTTTAACTTGTTTGAGAATTTTTCTTCTTTTGGTGTCAAGCTGGCTTGCCCTTGATCTGTGCAAGTGCCCCATTTCCTATAGTATACACATCCCCATCCATGTCCTGACTGTTCACAGCCCTTTCTGGTAGAGTTGATTTTGTTGGCCATTCACACAGATATGGGGGTGGGAGGGGCCATTCTGTAGAGCAAGCATCTCTCTTTTTAAATCCCTGACAATTCCAGGATCCCTTTGGATATGGAGCAGGGGCTTTCTAATGATTACTAAGCTGAGCTGATTAAATCCTGTCGTGGAAGGAGGAATGAGCGTATCACTGACAGGAGTCTATGGAAGGAGCCTGGTAGTAAGTCTTTTGAATGAGCAGGAAAATATAAAATCCTGAAAATGTAGGCTGAGGAGGGCATATCTGGCATGGAAAAAAAAAAGAGTGTGGAGTGGGCAGAGATGATGTTGGGGAAGCATTTTGCAAGGAGCTTCTTGGGAATGAACTCTGGAAACTGATAAAGAGAGATCCAAATAAAGGGAGACCTGGCCTAATGTCATTTTTATCTCACACACGTGCTCAGTGAGCTGACAGTGGCCATAGGAACATCATATTCATGTTGAGAAAACACTGATTTCTAAGGCAATTAATGTTGAGCTTTCCGAGCCTGATAAGGATGGACATGGGCCATCGTTGTGGTCCAGGTTGGTCTGTGTCAGGGCGTCACTGATTCTCCTAATGGTGAAATGGAGTTTCACTGTGATGGACAACGGGTCAGAGCTGGTAGACACCTTTACACCTGAATACATGAAAAGAACCTGAAAGAATGAAAGATTCATGCTTCTTCCAGTCCTTAAAGGGAAGAGGCATTTATTTCCAACCACAAAGAAACGATCACTCTGAAACCTCTGAAACACTCTGCCAAGCCTGTGCTTGGCATCCTTGCTGTTTCTAAAAGGTCACAGAGAATTCCAGTCTACCTTCATCCTAGTTTCTGTTCTGCTCTCTCGGGCCTCTTAAGAGACATTTAAGGCAATTAGATAGTATCTCTGGCTTGGAATAAAGTTTTTTTCTAAAACATGAAATTAAAGTACCCACAAAAGAAAGTATTGGGGCACCCCACAGTCTGTAGTTTTCACTGGATTGATGCGTTTTACTCCTAAATAAGCCTGCAACTAGGCTACTAATTGTGTTTTTTCTACTGATATTTATGCTGTGCAGACTGGAATTCTATTATATTCAACTTCTCCATGTTTTCAGCAAAAATAATGTGCTTGATCCATTCGTATTTTATTTTAAAGCAAAATAGCAACATAATGGCTTATGCATTAAGGTTCTGGTTGGTTGGCCAGTTACTAGGTATATTCAGTATCCATGGCCTGTGTTTAATACTGCTTCTAAACTTTGAGTGTTACAGGGACAATAAATATTTTCCTGTCTAACTTTGGGTTCTCGCTATGGAAACATCAGAGCAACAGCGGAGCTTAGATGCCTTTTCATCCTTTTGGCTGGCAAAAAACCTTTTGAGGGATGTGTCTTCTTTTTTGGTGGATAACAAGCCTCTGTTTTTGAATGAAATCACTGCTCCAGTTGGTCAGAGATATGTCTTAACTGATTAAGATCACCAATTGGAAAATTTTAAATCTCTTCTTGGGGCCTTGGTAGCCTAGAAACAGCCTTGGAGTGAATAGAAAGTGTGAGTCATTGGGAGGCTAAGTTCAAACTCCAGTTGAAGTGTTTGCTGAGGGATGCAGATGGAGCCCAAGGGGGCACATTGTCTGACATAAATTTAACACGCTGTTTCTTTTTCTGTTTGTTTTTAAAATGTAAAGTTTAATTTTTTATTGTGGTAAAAATATATATGTAACATGAAATTTACCATTTTAATCATTGTTAATTTTACAAATTAGTGGCAATAATCACATTCACAGTAACACACTATTTCCATGAAATACTCTTTCATCTAATTATGTCATATGTATTTTGTAGAACTAAATGGGGGCGTTTAAAATGTCTACGTCTTATCTAAACCTTAATACAGAGCTTTCTAGTGAGTTGCCACAAATGATCACACCTGTGTCAAGACACTGATTTCCCCTCAGGGCAACCAGGCAGGTCCAGGGTGACGGGGGCACTGGGCAGGTCTCCCGTTCCTTACTCTGGTGGCTGTGTCCTAGATGGTCTTGTCTGAGCCCCGTGCAAGGAGGACCGAGAAGCCCTGTCCAAGGCACTATTGCTTAGGTGGAAACATGCAGTGATGCAGGAGCCGTGAAACCCATTTGGATTCTGCTTTGAGTTCATGGCATCAGCAGTTCCTCCTGGCAGGTGGTGTGATCTCACCCTCTCTGGACCTCGACTTTCTTATCTGCAATAGGGGGAGATCTGGCCACTCTGTCTGTTGACCATCCACAGCAAGTGTCTCCATGCTGAGCACCATGTGAGGTTGGCAGGGCCAAAGATCTCCAACAGGCAGTGAGTACTCAGACTGGCTGTCCTTGTGGAGTGGGTCCGCTAGAGAAACGGAGCAGGAGGAGTAACTCCAGGCAGAGAGAATGGCTCCTTCAAGAGCTCCCAGCTGAAATGCCCATGGAGTTGGGTGGACAGCTCAATAGACTGATTAAAACGAGGGTGAGAAAGTTGATGAAAGAAGAGTGGGAGATGAAGTTGATGAGATGATGGGGGTATTTGCTAGGCAAGTTAGACTTCACCCTAAGGTTAGTGTATACATGTTGGAGCAGGAGAGGGTCGTGTGCAAAGTCTCATCTTGTCTTCTGGTCATTTCCTACTTGGCCAACAGCACTGCAGAAGTTTTTCTCATTTAAATACTTCTTGGTGCAATTGATGTCTTTCTCCCCCACAGACCTGTAAACTTTAGGGTGAGAACCTCTATTAACCACTATACCCCAGCATCCTGCACATAATAAATGCTCAATAAATAATTGTTGGGTAAATGGAGGGAGAACTCTTGCCCCGTAGTTACACTTCTTTACTTTTAAAAAATATTTGTATTGTTACTTACCATGGGAAATCTCTGAACCTTCTGCCCAATTTTGCTATGAAAATCAAACAGCTCTAAAAAAATCTGTTTAAAAAATTTGAATTGTTCAGAGTTGAATTAATATAATCTTTAGTTCATGGTACATTGGCATCATTGGTCCATGTGTGGCCCTCTCCTAGTCTATTTTATGTAAGATTTACTTATTAATATAAAGAATATCCATGTAACTACAGTCTAGCCAGAAACCCAGGGCATTACCCTTAACTCACTATGAACTTCCAACTTTCAAATCTCTGGACCTGGGTAACCAGCACTTTTAAATATCCTTTAGCAAGCATTGTCTTATGGGTTTATTGTTGTTTTTACTATTATCAGATATGCATATATATTATATATAAAACAATAGTATGTCATATAATTTTGCCTTTTGAACTTTATAAAAAGTGTTATCATATAGTAATGTCTCCTGGCAGTTGTTTTCTTCAGTCCACATTATGCTTTCAGTGTTCATCCATATTGTCATGTGATGCAGAAGTCTTCCGTTTCCTCTGCTTGGAATATACCAGAATATATTTACTGTTTTTCCCATTGGGGAGCATTTGTGTTGTTTACATTTTTGTCAGTTACAAATAGCACTGCTGAGAATATTCTCAGGCTCATATCCTCTGCATATGCTTTGGCTTCCCCAGGGTTTCTCAGGCTTAGTACTGTTAACATTTTGGACTGAAAATGTCTTTGCTGTGTAGGGCTGCCTTGTGCCTTGTAGGATGCACCATCTAAGCCTAAATGTCTCCCAACTTCAAAACATGTCCCTTGGAGGACAGAATTACTTGGTTCAGAAGCACTGCCCTAGGGTATAGCAGTCTGCTTCTAGGTGATGTGAATCACACTTATGATGTGAATTGTCTACCTTGACAAGATAGTGCCAGTTACTTTGCCAGAGTGGTTATACTAATGCACACTCTTATCAACAGTATCTGAGAGCCAGTTGATCTGTATGCTCTTCACTGCTTGGTGTTATTTCTGACTTCTTAATTTTGCCAAGCAGATAAAAAAATGTTATCTCATTGCAGTTCTAATTGATTTATGTTAAACTCTGGGTTTCAGATATCATTTCATACAAATTTATTGGCCATGATCATGTATTTTGCTCACTTTTATAGTTGTATTTTTATTGTTTTTTTTTTTAAATATTTTTTCATATCCTTGATATGAATTGTGTGTTAGTCGCTCAGTCATGTCCGACTCTCTCGATCCCATGGACTGCCGGGCTCCTCTGTCCGTGAAGTTCTCCAGGCATGAATACTGGAGTGGGTTGCCTGCTCTGAATGCGTTCTTTTAGCTCTTCCACTTCCTGATTGCTTTGGTCTTCGAATATGCTTTAATGCTGTTTAAAATGTGTCTGTTGTACTTTTAAAACATCTCTGCAGCATCTGTTTTCCTTTCTGCTTGGTTTTTTGAAGTTTGAGGAACATGCCAGCAGCCTGAGACCCAAACTGGGGGAAACTGCTTTGGCTTTGAAGGAAACTGTGCCCCGCAGAATTGGCCACTCCGTGCGCCGGTTGCTTTTCTCATGTGAAGAGGGTGGACTCCAGTCTGGGACTGTGTATGGTAAAAAGGAGACCACCTGATGGGTGTAGAACAAGCTTATGCCCTCGAGTAACTCCTCACTAATCGCAAACAAGCAAAATACCCCTAGAGGTATTTGAAAGCTAGAAACCGAAGACCCAGAATGCCTTAGTACAGTATAAGCATATTTTAAGAGAAAATTCAAATAAAAGCAAAATTGTCTGATCTGTTTCTTCAGTCTTAAGTATCATCTGCATAAAATATCATTCTGTTTGACTAATTCCACTAGGATGAGACTAAATAAAATCAAGCATAGAAAATCTGGTGCCCTTTGAGAGGGCATTTCCTTCTCCATGGGTTTGAGTTGTTGGGCACAGCCAGCACTTTGACCATGGGACTTCTTGGAAGTGGGTTTCCTGAATGAGTCATTGTGCTGCCCGTCCTTGGTCCTGCTCTGCCACTCATGATAGTAAAGCTGTAATATGCACAAGTCACTGGGAGATTTATTGCAAGATCAGAAGATGTTGAGCCCAAAGAGGAAACAGGTTGGGATGGAGATCAGAATTGCTGTCAAGGAGATCAAGCCAGTCAATCCTAAAGGAAATCAACCCTGAATATTCACTGGAAGGACTGCTGCTGAAGCTGAAGCTCTAGTATTTTGACCACCTGATATGAAAAGCTGACTCACTGGAAAAGACCCTGATGCTGGGAAAGATTGAAGACAGGAGGAGAAGGGGACAACAGAGGATGAGATGGTTGGATGGCATGACTGACTCAATGAGTTTGAGCAAGCTCTGGGAGGTGGTGAAGGACAGGGAAGCCTGGCATGGGGCAGTCCATGGGGTCGCAGAGTTGAACATGACTAAGCGACTGAACAACAATACATCTTTAGGACAGCTACATGAGAAAGAGAAGGATCAAAAATACATGGTTTGCACAGGTGGAAATTATAAAGGGGGAGGTGTTGCTATCTGCTAGTGGTTGGGAATGCTTTGCAGAGTACTGTAAACTCTTCCTTAGTGAATCAAGTTGAGTTCTGAGTATCCTTTAGTGGGGGATGGTAGAGATTTCCTAAGAAGACCTCAAAGTCAGTGATGATGATGATAGAGCTAATAGCTAAAGCAAATTGATTAGTTCACTATATACCACTCCTTTTCAAAATGCTTTGCATGTTAACCCAGTCCTTCTAGAAGGCAGGTACCTTTGATATCCTAAATTGGGGTGAGGACAGTGGGGCCCAAGGTCACATAACAGGTAAATTATGGAGCTGGTATATAATACAACCTATGCAGCTTGATGCTGAACCTCTCCAGCTGCAGAAGACTTTGCTTATAAATGACTGCAGCACCTCGGGGAGCAAATGAATCAAGTTATTTTGAAGGGAGGTGCTCCATGTTTTGTGTTTAAGAGGAGAGGCCCATTGGTTGGCATGGTAGAGATTCGTGGGTTCTGGGCAGACCAGAAGTAATAACATTTGCAAATTCCTCATCTAGCTGAGGGAAGGTGGCCTCTGGCTGAAGGTTGAGGGTACAGTTTTTAAGTTGGCTGCTGTTAGAGCAGAAAAGGACTACCAAGAAAAAAGGACTGTGGTTTGTGAGGGTGAGCTGTACCAGACTCAGAAGGACAGATGAGGTGTGCTCACTTGTGGCTTGTGGCATTACAGGAGAAATCCTGTCTTCACCATTTCACTGGCCTCGTTTCTGACAGAGATACCCCTCAATCCAGGTATGAGACATATAACCATGGGGTTGAATCAATGCTTCTCTCTTCCTTTCCTGCCACATATAATCAGTCAGTAAGTTCAGCCATGTCTATTTTAAGCTTTTTTGGATCCATCTCTTTTTATTTAACCTCCCAGCTGCCACCCTCTTTGCCCTACCTCTTTATCAGACTTGCATAACCTGATCAGCACATTTTAAGAAAGAGGAATTATTGATCAACCTATTTCCAGAAGATATATATATATAATTCTTAATAATTTTGTAAACAATGATACTTCAGTTAAAAAATTCTTAATAAAAAATTAACAAATAGAACCAAGATGTTTATATTTTAAAAAGGATAACATAACAAAGTGGGATTTATTCCTGGTATGCAAGGTTGATTTCACATTTTAAAAAGCAATGTAATTCATTGCATTTACAAAGAAAAAGGGGAAAATCATATGATTATCTTGGTGAATGGAAAGAAAGCATTTGATAGACTTCAGCACTCATGTATGGCAAAAATTCTTAGTAAACAGGAAAATTCTTTGAAAAAGAATGCTTACAAAAAATACATGACAAAGCTCATATTTCCTCCCAACATTTGAGACAATGAAAGGATGCTTAGTATCATCACTTCAATGTAATATTGCAGTTCCTAACCAGTGTAGAAGGGGACGACCGAGGATGAGATGGCTGGATGGCATCACGGACTCGATGGACATGAGTCTGAGTGAACTCCAGGAGATGGTGATGAACAGGGAGGCCTGGCATGCTGCGATTCATGGGGTCGCAAAGAGTCGGACACGACTGAGCGACTGAACTGAACTGAGCCAGTGTGATAAGGCAAGAAAAAGAAAAGCATAAGAATTGGAGCAAATTAAATACAACTATCTTTATTTTGGGGCTTCCCAGATGGCACTAGTGGTAAAGAACTCACCTGCCAGTGCTGGAGACATAAGAGACGTGGGTTCAATCCCTGGGTCAGGGAGATGCCCTGGAGGAGGAAATGATGCCTCACTGCAGTATTCTTACCTGGAGAATCCCATGGACAGAAGCGCAGGCTACAGTCCATGGGGGTTGCAAAAAGTCAGACACAACTTAGCAATTGAACAACAACAGTAGAATTAAATTTTATATTTAGAAATAAATTTAAAAGAAAATGCATAACACCTGTACTGAAAATTTCAAGATTTAAAAGAAATTAAAGGATATTGGAATAAAGTTTGATGTAAATAAAAGATATACCATAATCATGGATTGGAAGACTCAGTATATAAAGTTGTCGGTTCTCCAATTTTATGTGTAAATTCAATACACTCCTAATTAGTAGTCCATAAAAATTTTTGTGGAAAGTGACAAGCTGATTCAAAAGTTTTATGAAAGTATAAAGGGCAAAGGACTTACATGTTGAGTGTTAAGATCTATCATAAAACTGTTGTAATTCAGATAATGTTCAAAGATTCTCCCAAAGGTAGAAAAATTGATTAATGGTGAGAAAAAGTCCAGAAACCCACAGATACATACCTGATTCATGATAAAGCTGATACAAACTTGAAGAAAATGCAGCCTTTTTACTAAATGGTTCTGGGCCAATTGTCTATCTATGTAGGGAAAAAAAAAAAAAAAAAAGTATCTGAACCCTATCTCCTTTGATGTGCAAAATAAATTATGGATAAACATCAAATATAAATATGAAAGGTCATATAATAAAGCCTTTAGAGGGACAAATAAGAGACTACCTTTAAGACTTTGAGTGAGTGAGTGAAGTCGCTCAGTCGTGTCTGACTCTTTGCAACCCCATGGACTGTAGACTACCAGCCTCCTCCGTCCATGGGATTTTCCAGGCAAGAGTACTGGAGTGGGTTGCCATTTCCTTCTCCAGAGGATTTTCCCAACCCAGGGATTGAACCCAGGTCTCCCGCATTGTAGGCAGAAGCTTTACCATTTGGTGTAAGCAAAAAAAAATTTTTAGAACAGGACAAAAAAACACTTACCATCAAAGGTTAGTGTAGATCACAAAAAACTGTGGAAAATTCTTCAAGAGATGGGAATACCAGACCACCTTACTTGCCTCCTGAGAAATTTGTATGCAGGTCAAGAAGTAACAGTTAGAACCAGACATGGAACAACAAACTGACTCCAAATTGGCAAAGGAGTACGTCAAGGCTGTATATTGTCACTCTGTTTATTTAACTTATATGCAGAGTACATCATGCAAAATGCTGGGCTGGATGAAGCACAAGCTGGAATCAAGATTGCTGGGAGAACTATCAATAACCTCAGATATGCAGATGACAACACCCTTATGGCAGAAAGTGAAGAGGAACTAAAAAGCCTCTTGATGAAAGTGAAGGAGAGTGAAAAAGTTGGCTTAAAGCTCAACATTCAGAAAACCAAGATCATGGCATCTGGTCCCATCACTTCATGGCAAACAGATGGGGAAACAGTGGAATCAGTGACAGACTTTATTTTCTCAGGCTCCAAAATCACTGCAGATGGTGACTGCAGCCATGAAATTAAAAGACTCTGACTCCTTGGAAAAAAAGCTATGACCAGCCTAGACAACATATTAAAAAGCAGAGACATTACTTTGCCAACAAAGGTCCATCTAGTAAAAGCTACGGTTTTCCCAGTCATGTATGGATGTGATAGTTGGACTATAAAGAGAGCTGAGCACCAGAGAATTGGTGCTTTTGAAGTATAGTGTTGGAGAAGACTCTTGAGAGTCCCTTGGTCTGCAAGGAGATCAAACCTGTTAATCCTAAAGGAAATCATTTCTGAATATTCATGGGAAGGACTGATGCTGAAGTTGAAACTCCAATGCTTTGGCCACCTGATGAGAAGAACTGACTCATTGGAAAAGACCCTGATGCTGGGAAAGATTAAAGGTGGGAGGAGAAAGGAATGACAGAGGATGAGATGGTTGGATGGCATCACCAACTCAATGGACATGAGTTGAGCAAGTTCCGGTAGTTGGTGAGGGACAGGGAAGCCTTGCATGCTGCAGTCCATTGGGTCACAAAGAGTTGGACACGAACTTTGTGACTGAACAGAACTTTTCAAAGGAAAATATGATAAATGAGGTCCCGTTAAGATTAAGAACTTACATTTATTAAAAGACACCATAAAGTGAATGCAAAGACAACCTACGGGTTCTTAAGGCAGAATACTTAGATGCTTCAAAAAAAGGGCATCTAAATAGGCACTAAAAGTATAATAATGTGCCCAACTTCATTGGTCATCAGGGAAAAAGAACTAAAGCTACAATGAGACCTCACCCTCAGATTAGATGGCAAAATGAAATAGGCAAAAATATCAAATCTTGGCAAGGATGTGGGGACAACCAAAATGCTTATGGACTATTTATAGCAATGTAAATTCATTCATTCATTTAAAAAATTGTTTGACAGTTTCTAATGAAGACGTACTTAAGCATATCTTGTGACCAAAAACACTAAAAAAAAATCTATGACAGTATCCATAACAGCCCTATGCAAAATAACCCCAAACTGAAAAGTACCTGGTTAGCATCAACAGTAGAATGGATAACTAAATTATAGTGTATTCGTGTGAGAGAATGGTATACAGCCACGAGAAAGAATGATCTTCAAGTACATGTAGCCGTATAGATGATTCTCACAAGTGTAATGTTGAACAAAAGAAGCTGGCTACAGTATGATTCCTTTAGATGGAGAATAAAATCAGGCAAGGCTGACCTGTGCTATTTGAGGTAGAGGAGGGAAACAATTAAACAGGAGCATTGAAGGAATGCTGATTACATGGATGCATCTATTTAGTGAAACCTCAGCGATTTGTGTGCTTGTCTGTGTATATTTTATATTTCAGTAAAAAGTAAAAACCATGAACAGTGGAGCAAAAGAGTTAAAGATCTTGGCAAAATGATGGGCGCAGTGAGACTGGTCAGTTCATGAGGCCTGAGGGCATGAAGGAACTGGTGTAGGACAATCTTCCTCTAGGAATTAGAGGAGGACACTGAGGTTGCAGAAGAGTTATGGTGGGAGGAGAGAAATGGGAGATTTGGAGGACAGGGGCTTGTGGTTGGGGAGAGGGGGGTGCAGGTGTAGACGTTTGGATGTAGGTTTTCTGAGGTGGGCTAGTTAAGTGTGATAGTGAGGTCCAGCACGTGGGGCTGAAGTGAACAAAGATGGAGGTCATGGGAGTCCAGTTGTCTCAATCCCTTTGACAAGGGATTAAGAAGCCCTCAGGGTGTTCCACGTGGATGGTGACAGAAGTCACATGTCGACAGGATTTAGAGGCCAAGGAGGGAAATGAATCAGTTATCAAAGTCTGTCCTTGTGTAGCCGCAGGAACAAAACTCAAGTTAAACTGTCTTAAGTGCAAATGAGAAGTTACTATCTTCTGTTAGTGAAGCTTCAGAAGTATTTTAGATCCAAGTATTAAAACTGTCATGGGGACTGCTTTCTTCTCTCTCTCCCCATCCCCCCTTCCCATCTCTCTCTCCAACTCTGCTGTTCTTGGACCATCATCAGTCACAGGCAGTCCTCCTCCACTCAACTTAAAATGTCCTTGTACCTTCTCATCCCTGAAGGAACCAGGAGAAATCCCAGGGGTGGCCTGGATGGATTCCACCCGGGCCATGTGTTAACCCTTGAAATGGGCTGGGGGGGGGGGGTGGAATCAGCCCCCACCCCCAGACACATTTACTGCGAATGAGGGAGTAACATGCAGAAACCACCTGCCCACGTGGAGGTTGGTGCTGGAGGGAACGCAGTGGAGACATGAGGACTGCTCCCTGCCGGCGCCCGGCAGCCCACAGGACAGCCACCACACCTTCCCTGGCAGGCCGGCCCGAGGCCAGAGGTGGCTCTGAGTCCATGTGGTGGGGGGCTGGGGGGAGCCGGATGGGGGTGTGTAGGGTAGTCGCATCCAGCCAACTCAACACAGAAATTTGGCTTGGGCCAGGTGATTGCATCTCCGACCCACACTTAAATTTCTCCATCTCAGAGCTGTCTCCTTTTCTAACAGATTAAGTGTGCTCTTTTCATTTTAGCCAGCTGGAGGTTTGTTTGTTTTTTTTTTTTGGCTTCATCTTCCTGTTTGTCTGTAATGCTTATCTCGCTTTTCCATCTTGTCTGTGTGCATTTCTCTTTTCCTGGCCTTGTCTCAGGGTTGAGGAGGAGGAGGAAGAGGAGGAGGAGGAGCAGCCAGTCACGGAGCCCAATTCAGAGGAAGAGAGAGAGGACGATGCCCCCTGTCAGGGCAAGGACAGGTACCAAGGGCTGGACCCTCCCCGGCTCCCACTGAAAGCCTGGAGGCTCCTTCCTGATGGAGAGTTTGCAGCATCCTTCAGTAGCCTCCTCCCTTCCTCACTGGCTCCCTGCACACAGAGCCCCAGAGTGCCTAGCTTCCTAGAAATATAACAGCATGTTTTCCCTAGAGGACTGAATTTTTTACTCAAACACTGCCTCCCTCACCACGCTTTATGGAAGACACAGCCAGCTGCTTTTCTCCCCACTGTCCCCTCCCTGAGTGCTTGGGCTCAGTCACATTGGCAATAACTAATGAGATGCTCAGAAAATTTTAACCCTTTCTGCCCTGTAGGAAGAATAATTCCACATGTCCCCTTCTTCTTGCTAATTTTGCCAGTATAATGTTGTCTAAAATATGTGGATGACTGCTATAGTAATAATGCACTTTGATTTGTATCCAAATGGACAGGACCACTTTTCACCCCCATACAACACAGAAAAAAATAATAAATCCCAGCATTTATTGTCATGCCCAGAATGACTCTCAGAGCTATGCAGCCCTTTGGGGGAGTTTTCTGTCCTCTACTCACCTCTCCAAGGTGCAGCCTTTCTGTCTTCAAACAATGTTAACAGAAAGGCACCTTGCAGATATTTGTGAATTTGGTGGGTATTTCCCCCCAGATGAGGTCTGTATGAAACATAAAAGTTGATCATGGGTAATTTTCATTTTTTGATATTCAAAAATAATTCTATAATCAGTTCCTTCACTTGATTGACTACACTGCACTTTGATATTTTTGCTGTTAGTTTTTCCACAAATAAGCAAAGTCAAAAGGCTAAAATCTTTCTTTTACCGATTTCAAAGTTAATGGGATTCTTTGCTGCCATGACCTGCTTCTCTGGGTCACCAGCACATGTAAAAGTTCTCAGATAGGCCCATTGGATGTGCTGGAATGCCCAAATCCTCTTTGAACTGCTTCCCCACTTGGGGAATGTCCAGGAAGAAGCCAGCAGGATGTAGAGATGGAAAAGGAATGACCACTAGGTGTCCACAGAGAGTGAGGTGCACATTCGGGAGTGAGGGGGTGAAAGGTGGGCATTAACCAGGGCACCCCCTCCCTGGCCTGTGCTGAGTGCCAGGTCTGGGAATAGTGACTTTAGTTAGGGATGCTCTGGGAAAGAAGGAGGTTCAAATGACAGTCCCACCTTAGGCTGAAAATGAGCCACAGAAAATTATGAAGACCCTCAATAAATATACCCGTGTGGCTCCCCACGTGCTTAAGTGTGACCTCCACCCACACAAGCCCTTCGCCCTCAGGGACTTAAACAGTTCAGTAGCACTCCCAGACCAGATGGAAGAATCTGGCTGGAAACAGCAGCCTCTAAAGGCATCCTGACTACCCTTGCTGCCTTTACACGGGATGGTTGTTGATGCAGATAGACGGCAGTTTATTTTACCTGTGCAGTATCTTTGATGGCATGATTGGTGCTGTAGGGCATCTTCATCAGAGATTGTACAGATTAGACTTTTCTGTTTCAGGAAGCAGAGGGTGTGCACACGAAGCCCCAGGGTTTGATCTCAGCCAGGGTGCTCATTAACATGGATGTGATGCTGCTTGCTCCCTGGTGTCAGGCTACTAGCCTTAAAAGTGGTGGGAAAGGTTCCGCTTCCTTCTGTGGGCCAGTGTCTTCCACTGCTCCCTCGTCCTGCTGGCTGTTTCCTTGGATGCTTGCCATGTGTACCCGCCACATGTGTGTACCATTGTATGTACCCCCTGTGCCAGGCCTGCCCTGGGCACTGCAGTGTGGTCTCATCCCATTCTCCCTCTGAGCCAGGGGAATCAGTATATCCCTGATCTTATACACAGATGGAGCTCCGAATTTGAGGTAGGAAAGAAAAAAAAACATAGCTCATGTTCCATTCCCAAATGGGCATGTATGGCCAGGAGTCAGGTTCTCTGGGAAAGGGACTATGGTTTTGAAAACGGCAGAATTTAAGGTAGATTCTCCACTGGGCTTCCCTGGTGGCACAGAGTAAAGAATCCACGTGTAATGGGGGAGAGCTGGGTTCGATCCCTGGGTTGGGAAGATCCCCTGGAGGAGGGCATGGCAACCCACTCTGGTATTCTTGCCTGGAGAATCCCCATGGACAGAGGAGCCTGGCGGGCTAAGGTCCATGGGGTCGCAAAAAGTCAAATACGACTGAGCAACTAAGTGCAGCACAGAACTCCAGTGACACAGGTGGGCCTCAAGACATCTAAGTGTTTTGAATCCAGCCCCTGAAGGTGGAAGTCTCCATGGCTGTGTCCGCGGCAGAGTCAGGCCTGCCTGCAGGGGTCTAGATGTCTAGGGCTTAGTGGTAGAGGAGGCCCAGGGGAAATGTGCCTGTGAACCAGGCAAAATGTGTCTTCCCTCTGCCAGCCCCTCATTTCAGGTTCTTTGCATGTCCTGCTGGCATCGTTTTCCCTTCTCCACACTTGCTTTCAGGAAGGGATCCACAAGCCCTGACTCCTAAGTGTGGAGCTTGTGGGATGCCTCATCCTCAAGTCTGGGCTTTTTAGGAGGAGGATCCCCTGTTGAGCCAGACAAAGAAATGAAATTTAAATTGTGGAAATTTCGGTGCCAACACAACTGGATTGGGGGATCCTTGAGGAGTGAGGAGGGCGATTGCAGAAGAGCCTTTGAGGCCCCATGAGATCCGCTCACAAAGGCCCCTGTTTGCTTGGAGGCCAGGTTGGCCTGACCTCCCAGACTGGCCAGCCCAGGGCGTCAGGATTATTGGGAAAAGCAGGGTTTCCGGCTTCTTATGCGGCAGGTCAAGAAGCACAGCCGGATTCTGAAGCCAGCGGCCCTGCCGGTAATGAGTTTTTACGTCCTTTTCCCCTTTCCTAATCTTGGCTCCCTCTCTCCCCAATCTCTCTTCCTCCCCTTTCTTCCCCTCTCCTCTCCGCTGCCGCCGCAGCAGCAGCGAGGCCCGCCCTGCCTCCGAGGTCGCCGCCGCCACCGGAAAGGATGCAGCCCTTGCCGCTGCCTCGCCGGGGAAGCCGCTGCCGGCCAGTGCTGCGCCGGGGACCCCCGCGGACAGAGGGTCCTCGGGGCCCGCCCTGCGGGCGCCCCCCAGCCCCACCCCGGCCTCTCGGCCCTCCTCCACTGCGCCTGCCCCCCCGAAGGCGTCACCCAGCAGAGAAAAGCTGCCCTACGTGCCCCACAGCCCCTTCCACCTCTTCTCCTATGACTTTGAGGATTCACCCTTGTCCACCAAGGAGAAGGAAGCCGAGTCCCAGCAGGAAAGCAGGTAGATCCGGCCCACGTGGTGGCCTGCGTGAGGCTGCCCAGGGGAAGGTGACGCGGGCGTGCTAGCTGCATCCTCTGGCTCGCCTCGCAGTGTGTGTGTGTGAATTCGGTTCAGAGCAGGGGGCAGCAGTTGTGTAAGGTCCCTGACCACTCGCTAATTACAGCATGCAGGCAAAATATGGGCTTCCCAGGGGGGCGCTAGTGGTAAAGAACCCACCTGCCAGTGCAGGAGATGTAAGAGACACAGCTTCCATCCCTGGGTGAGGAGGATCCCCTGGCAGAGGGCATGGCAACCCACTCCAGTATTCTTGCCTGGGAAATCCCAGGGACAGAGGAGCCTGGTGGGCTAGAGTCCATAGCACGGCAAAGAGTCAGACAAGACTGAGCGACTTAGCACACACAGAAGAAAATCCTGTCTGTGCCAATTGAGGAGCTCTTGTGTTCTAATGCCATTACTAAAAATGAATTTATGAAGGTAAGGTTTATAAACATAAGCATGACGTCAGAATCTAAAGCACGCCCCCGCCCCCGGCCCATCTCTCTTGATCTGCAGAATGCAGTGAGGGCTTCACCAGCTTTGCAGGCAGCCTTTGAGTGGGTTTTCCTTCCTTTCACAGTTCCTCTGATTCTCTCCATCTGAGCACATCTTCTGCCTCCGAGCCTTACAACTTCCGGTCTTTCTCTTCTAATAGGTGGGTGTCTTTTCTTTATCTCCTTTCTCTTTTTTGTAGCTTTCAGTTTTTATTCTAATGTATGTGATTTCTGCTCATAACGTCCTGTGAGATGGCAAATAGTTGCAGTTTTGAATCACTTTCTGGGCATTAATTTAATTATGTTTTAAATTTTTTATTAAAGTCCACTTGACTTACAGTGTGTTAACTTCTTCTGTACAGCAAAGTGACTCAGTTATACATGTATTTTTTTCATATTCTTTTTCACTATTTTTTGTCACAGAATGTTGCATATAGTTCCCTGTGCTATTGTGTAGCACTTGTTTATCCATCCCATATATCATAGTTTGCCTCTGCTAATCCCATACTCCCAATCTAGCCCTCTTCTCCCCCTCCCTGGGAAACTACAAGTCTGTTCTCTATATCTGTGAGTCTGTTTTTGTTTCATATATATGTTGATTTGTATCGTATTTTAGATTCCATATGTATTATTAAGTGACATGGTGTTTGTTTTTCTGACTTCACTTAGTATAACGATCTCTAGGTCCATCCATGTTGCTGCAGATAGCATTATTTTGTTCTCTTTTATGACTGATATGCTATTGTGTATATTGATATCTGACTCACATCTTCTTTATCCATTCATATGTTGATGAACATATAGGTTGCTTCCATGTCTTGGCTAATATGATTGCATTATTTACATATGGATGCTTCAGTGATTCCTATGCCAATTGGAGATGAGGCTGAGGGAAGGAGGTGTGCAATCAAAAATGCTCAGGGAATTTTTAGCAGGTGTTTTTCAGCTTACCTATGTGCCTGCTCTTCACTGATGCCTGGATCAGGATCTCTCTGCAGAGCAGAGAATGGGGAGCAGAGAGTTTGAATATCAGTAATAAAAATCAGTATTAACTGATGGCCCATGTATATTCAGTGAGGAAATGGAGGCACAGAGCGGTTTGGTAAGTGGAGATGGCTTACTCAGCCAGAATGGCTTTGTATACTTTCGGGAGTATGTGACCTCCTGTTTGAATACCTCCAAACAACAGGTTCTCTACCAGTCTCTTTTAGGTCTAAAATTCTGAGTTACTGTGATCTTTCACACAATTTTCATGAAATGCATCTGACATAGCTCTTATGTCCCTTGATAATAGTATCTGTGTACAAGTGATGAGCCACACATTTGACTGGAAGAAAGATATCCTGGCAACCTCATCTTCCCTAGCAGGATAGTGTTAGCCCAGAATGGTGATGGACTCACAGGCCCTGACAGGGCTTTCCTGGGCCCAGGTCCTTCCCACGTGGCCCCAGGCTTCAGTACCACTCACAGTCCTGGGGCATGAGGGCAATAGAAACGTGAAACTGGCCAAAATAAATATACACATAAATTGAGAAAAGCAGCCTCATGCTTGTGAGACTTCCCAGGCAGCTCAGTGGTAAAGAATCTGTCTGCCAACGCAGGAAATGCAGGAGATGTGGATTTGATTCCTGGGTCAGGAAGATCCCCTGGAGGAGGGCAAGGCAATCCACTCCAGTATTCTTGCCTGGAGAATCCCATGGACAGAGGAGCCAGGCAGGCTACAGTTCATGGGGTTGCAAAGAGTCGGACACAACTAAGCATGCACGCATGCTTGTGAATGAGGATCAGCTTGGATTTAACTGAGGAAAGTTTATAATTTTTAAATTATTTGACAGGAATTTGAATACTATATAAACATTGTTTGTACCTATTAATTTTCTGATGTTCATTCACTGTGATTGTCCCAGGTCAATATGGCTACACATTTGACTGCTTAGTAGTGGACTGCAATTGAATAGGTTATAATAGAAACCGAGCAGTTAGTCATTAAAAAGAATTTTTTAAAAGCAAAAACAAAAAACTCTGTGCAGTAAATTCAATTAGTTTAGCTGAAATTGAGGTGCAAAATTGGACATACCGTGAGGTAGTCGAATTAATTGTTCAACCATTAGAGAAACTAAAGAAAGAAAGTAAAGTCACTCAGTCTTGTCCGACTCTTTGTGACCCCGTGGACTGTAGCCCACCATGCTCCTCTGTCCATGGGATTTTCCAGGCAAGAGTACTGGAGTGGATTGTCATTTCCTTCTCCAGAGGATCTTCTCTACCCAGGGATCGAACCCAGGTCTCCTGCATTGTAAGCAAGATGCTTTACCATCTGAGCCACCAGGGAAGTCAGAGAAACTAAAGGAGGGGAAATGACTCTATGCCTATTTCCATAATGTTTTTGAGACATAATTTTAGTAAAGTAACCCTGTTAAAACATTCTCCGGGATGCCCACTTTTGGTCTGGAAGGGGATAGTTTTAGATGCTTGTGTAGAATAACAAGCTCAGTGTCCAGACAGCTGGGTGATGCAGGGTTGAAACCAGAGCATGGAGTCTGTTTCCTGAAGGATCCCGAGGTCTGGGACAGCTTCCTTCCCTCCTGAGCAGGATCCACTGCCTAATGCTTCTCTCCTCTTTCCTGCTGGGCTTTTTCTCCCTTCTCTGCTGGTTCCTTTCTTTCATATCATCTTATTCTTTGCTTTTCTCTCTTCTCTGTGACCTATGATTTAGGGACCCTCTTTTATTTTAATTTTTTTATTGAGGTGTAATTGACATAATGGGCTTCACTGTGACTCAATGGTAAAGAATTTGCCTGCCAATCCAGGAGACAAAGGAGACATGGCTCCAATCCCTGGGCCAGGAAGATCCTCTGGAGAAGGAAATGGCAACTCACTCCAGTATTCTTGCCTGATAAATCCCATGGACAGAGGAGCCTGGCAGCCTACAGTCCATGAGGTCCAAGAGTCATTCACAATTTAGCCACTAAACCACCACCACCACTTGAAAAATCAAGCCAACACTCACTCAGAGAAGAAGCAGTTAACTGCTGGACAGGCAGTGTGTTGGGACTTTTAAGAGATGAGAAGATGAATGCCCGGAAGCCAAGTGCCATGAAGATGGTGTGTTAATGGGGGAGAGTGGTGGGGTAGCATTGAGTCCCCATCTGCCTGCCAGGGTGCCTGGTACTCAGCACAAGCTGACACATGATAGCAAAAAGACAAATAAGAAGCCAACACAGCGGACTTAGCAACACAAGACAGATTGGGGGTAATATGAGTATTTTAGGTGCTATTATAGTAATTCATTAAGGAATTCTGAAATTTTACTTCTGTATTCCACTTTTTGAAATAGATCTTTATTTTATGCTTTCTTCTATACATTCTCTTTTACCTTTGAGGGTATTTTTTACAATTGTAATCAAACTTCCTGTGTAATATTATAAACTGATGTTGCGTGCAGTATGTGTGCAGGTATAAACACACTATGAACACATGCCATGTTTTCACTTATAAATTGGCAGTCATTTTTAATGGTTGCATAACATTCCATCAGTGAGTGTTACATCATACTTTCTTATCCTCACACTGTTACCTAGTTGGGTAGCTTCCAGTTTTTTGCCATGATCTCAATGAGGCACCAGTGAGAATCTTCCTGTGTAATGCTTTTAGGATATAAATCACTGTAAGTAAGGTTATGTTAACTTCCCCCAAAGTAGGCTTATTTGGTCAATGGGTATCCATATTTTGAGATAAATGGCTTCCTAGAACGGTTAGTACTGGTTCTCTTGGTGGGAACGTGTACTGGATTCACTGTGTATGGGAAGGTCTCTGGGCACTTTCATCATAGCAACCCCTGGGGTCCCACACACTCCAGCAGTGAGTCCTAACCAAGTTAGAAGAGTCAGCCCTGCCCTGTCACTGAGTAGGTTGTAAGACAAAGCTCTGCTGATAATAGCTAAATCCACCTTAGCTAAAGAACAGCTATTCTGAAAAAACAAAAAAACCCTAGACTTTAACAAATCCTGAAACTTGTCAGGGTTGGCTGGGAGATGATAAAACTCATTGAAACTTAGTGGCTGTCATTTTGGTTCTGAGGACGTGTTGGGTGAAAACATTGGATATGTGCACCTCTAAGCGGCGGGCCAGCCTAGAAGGTCTGGAGACAGTTGCTCCTTGATTGCTGGGCATGCAATGAGACTGTGGCGTCTAGTGGATGAAATTGATTCAGAAACACCTGAAGGAGAATTTTTTTAGTAAGATGTTTCCTTAGTCAGTTGTCTGATGTTTTCTGCAGACCTTTGATGGAACTAACACTAATTGTGCCTCCACCAGAGAAGGAAACGGCAACCCAGTCCAGTGTTCTTGCCTGGAGAATTCCAAGGATGGCAGAGCATGGTGGGCTGCTGTCTATGGGGTCCCACAGAGTCAGACACAACTGAAGCCACTTAGCAGCAGCAGCAGCAGCAGTACCACCACCAGGGCTTCCCCGGTTTCTCAGCGGTAGAGAATCCACCTGCAGTGCAGGAGACGCAGGTTTGATCCTAGAAGCAAGAAAAATCTTCATGATTCAATTCAAAGCAATTTGGATTCTATTTATGTTAGCAACTAGTTTTAATGTACACTTAGAAAGGAAACATGAGGATTTTGTTTAAGCCCTTTGTCATAACCTGCTACTTAGCAGTTTGGGACTTTGGGAAGCTTCTCTAATAAGAAATAATAAAAATGAAGAAGTTAGTAAGTTTGTTTAAGTTAAGGTGATCACTAATGGTGCTACCATTTCTAGACCTGTTTTTCTTGTAAAAATTAAGACAGTTTGCCGAGTGTTATTCATCTAGTGACTTGTACTCATTTCTCTGTCCCTTCCTGCCCCCAACTTAACCCTCTGTATTCTTCAGATACAGCAGCTTTGGCAACAACTCCCATCACTCCTCGAGACCTTCATCTGGATCCAGCGTACCCACCACCCCCACGTCATCCCTCTCGCCCCCACAGGAGGCCAGGCCCGAAAGGTGGGTTGCATGTACTGACTGCTTCCTTGTCCTCAAGCGAAGGAAATCAGTTTAAGAGTGCCCAAAGGGAATTTGGGATGGACATGTACCCACAACTGTATTTAAAATGGATCACCAACAAGGACTCACTGTACGGCACAGGGAACGCTGCTCAATGTTATGTGATGGCCTGAATGGGAGGGGAGTTTGGAGGAGAATGGATACATGTATATGTATGACTGAGTCCCTTCACTGTTCACCTGAAACTATCATGACATTATTTGTTCATCAGCTATACCCCATTACAAAATAAAAAAGGTTTTTTAAAAAAAGAGTGCCCAAAAGAAAAGTATAAATAGAATAATCTGAAATATTTCCCTTGACAGAGTATAGTCCAAAGGTAAGACTGTTTTCTCTCTTTCACACTGTACTATGTAACTATCTTATTAGAGGTGGTAGTTTATTAATACTATCTTATCTCTCAGCATACTAAAAATAGTTATACGAATTTGTTCTTAAACATTTAAATGTGAAGGTTTTGATTCACCCCTTAAAAACTGTTCTAGATTTCGTGTTAACCCTGCAATTTGTGTTATATACATCCGTTTTCGCCTTTGAATGATTCATTCAATGTAAATCAGGAAGTAGTGGGCCCTTTAAGGTGTTGTTTTATTAATCCAGGACCTACCAGAAAACAAATGAATTATATGGGTCCGTGGATGGAATTTAACTTGGCAAGAGTATTAATTAGACCACCAGAAAGGAACTTATTATTACTCCTAGAAGCAAGGGATTGCACAAGGATGTGTTCACAAGGGAAAGGTAAGGCCTGTAATTTCAGAACAATAAAAAACGGCTTCCCTTATATGGCAAGAGCACCGAGTTAAGAAAAGACTGGCTAGGGTTCCAGTTCTCTCACTGAGAAGTTATTTAATCCCTGAGGGTATGTGCCGATTATGTCACCCCTCACCTTAGAGGGTGGTTTTCTGAGCAGATGATAAAGTACACTTGAACCCCACTGTGTGAGTCCAATGAAAATGACAATGTACAATGATGAGATATAATGTCTAGCAGCTCATGAATGATCAGAAATTCAAAAATGAGCAATTCACAGAGGCCATTTGCCTCTAATCCCAAATTTAAAACAAATCCATATTCGCATGGTCTCCAGTATATTCTGAAGGGTGTTTTGCTGACTGGAGATTTTGGAAGAAATGGGTTGCCTGGCCGCACACCACCTTTAATTTCTAAAATGGTACCTAAACCCCCTGGTGTCAGATTCCCAGGTGGCACAGTCCAGTGTGGCTGTGAGCTGGTCACATCTGGCCTCGGCTTGGTCCTGGTCATAAGGAAACAGATGGATTGCCATGAAATCTCTGCTTTTCACCCTAGGGCACTTGTTCTGGGGATCAACTGAGGTCTTCTGTGCTCCTAGAGAGGTCACCCGGAAAGAGAACCTTTGTCCTCTGAGATGTGAGATTTGAGGCTGAAGTGAGGAATATTAGAGTCTGACTTGATAATACTTCGCTTCTCTCACACTTGCTAGGTCGCCAGCTCCTTAGGAGCAAGGAAGCAGGTTTCATTCATTGCTATATTTCCTGGGGCTAGGCTGTGGAAGAGTCGAGGTGAATGCCAGTTGAAGGATCCAGGTGAATTATCCACTCATTGTGGACAATTTCGAGGTTTCTAAGGTTGAGAAATTGGAAGCACAGGAGGTCCATGGGTTTCCCAAGCCTTCGCCTTTGGGAGACCATTGTTCCCAGGTCCTCACGGGGAAACCCAGGTCCCATTTGAGCTGAAGGTCCGGGAGCTCAGGACCCTGAAGGACTCCTGCCTGTGCCTCTTTCCTGCTGGGGCTAGCTGAGTGTCCCCTAAGGGGCTGGGGGGATTTAGTGGCAGAGGGAGAAGAGGGGCTGGATCCCAGAAACCCTTGAGTGCCCTGGAGGAGGCTCGACTTCATCCCAAGGCCCTGGGCTGTTAGGGTTTTGAAACAGCTGGTGCCGTGAACTAATTGGCCCACGGTGCAGGTGGAGCCAGTGGGGCACAGCTGCAGGGACCAGGGCTGCTCGAAGCTGCCTCTAAGTCAGAGAGAGGTGACCCTGCCCGGGAACGGCAGAGGCCTCGGGGCTGGAAAGGAGCAGCGGGTTTGTGCAGACTTGGCTGCTGCTGGGAGGGTGGACACAGGGGAGCCTGCGGATGTTAGAAACAAGGAACTGAGATGGAAGATGCGGGACGAGAAGCAGAGCGAGGATGGAGATGTTCATCTTGGGGTGCACACAGCCTGAGAAGTCTGTCTGACACCCTGGGAGATGCTGTGGTGCTGGTGGGGTGAGGACTTTGTGGTCCTCGGTTTGAAAGAAGCACTGGGTTGAAATCCCTCAGACGGAGCCGGCACGCTGAGACTCCATCACTGGGTGGCAGCCGAGGCAGGGACCCCTCCTGTTCTGAGCTGCCTCTTCTCTCCTATGCGCTGCTGCCATAGGAAGTTCACTATATCACTGTATCCACCAGTGAGGAAAGCTGCAAAGGGTTTCTTACTTCCTTTCCATTTGCATGATTTTTGTTTCAACCATCACCATCTGCGACTTTGAAACATCAGATGTGCCATTCCATTAAGGCCAGAAAGCCACCAGGATGGGCCACATCACCACTTTCTACTCTCACTTTGCCAGCTTATGTTTTGGGAGTATAAAAACCAATAAAAACAAGAGAGGCTCTAACTCCAATCCATATTCGTATCTCACCACCCTAGCATGTTATGTCAGTCATATTTATAATATTTATTTTTATACAGTTTGACTTTTTCTTTTTTTTCTCTTCAACAACTGGATTCTTTGGATATCACCATAATCTATTTTTACATTTACAAATATTTTCTGTCTTATTAAGATACAGAATTGTTTTGACCGAGGTATATGGTTCAGGAGGGTTTGTAAGATTTATCCTTGAGATGTTTTATATACCCCTAATTATTGAAACTCAAAAGAAAATCTCTTAGGAAAAGCGTGGTGCTCTTATGAACAATTGCATTTTTGCAATGAGAACCCACATGTTCTGTCAGAACACTCTGGACAAATAAACAGCATGACAAGGCCCCATGCATTACTGGGGAGTTCTAGAAAACCTTTTCCTTGATTTGCAAACAAGATTCACTTCCCTGAAGTCCTAGGAAAATCACGCCAACTTAAACACCCCTTCAGGCAGGTCAGCCCGCTTTGGGACTACAACTGGGCATTATTGTGAGTTTCGAGTTTTCATATTTTTCCCAAGCATATTAGTGTGTTGGATGTTAATAAAACTTGGAATGATAAATTGACCTAGAAAGGAAGAGCTGAAGAAACAATATACAAATTAAGTCAAGCAGGGGTATTAAAACGAACCCTTCTCCACATCTCCTGTTACAGCTTTGTTTACAGGGCTCTTTTAGAAACAGAGAGTGCAGCATTAACTTTCATGAAATTGCAGCTTGAGTTGTACCAAAACAAAACAAAATAAGAAGGCCAGAACCATTTGCAGAAGCCCTCGGGGATACAAGATGCGACTGTTTAATGAAAGCAGACTTCTAAAATGCTTCAATTTTGAAAATGTGCTTTTTGAGTGGAAACATTCTAAATATTTTCTTTTTAAAAGAAAACAAAATTACAAGAGTATTTGAACCATTCATCTTCAAGTATTCAAATAAAACAAACAGGCAGACAATCATCGCAGCGCAGTCTCTCTGTGGTTCTGGCCTGAGCGCATCCTCTCTTGCATCCCTACCGCGACATCCCCCTCTGCTGGGCCTTTTCAGAAGTGGCAGCTGCACGCTTGTTCGGTGTTGTGACAGCAGCTGCTGAGGGAATTCAAGGAACAGTGATGCCAGTGCTGGGGGCTGAAGGTGCCTTGAGTCGGATCAGTCTTTGTGCTGGGGCTGGGAAGTAAGTGATCTGGGAATGAGGCCCCTGTGCTGTGAGCTGGGGGTGGGTGGTCATGAGCAAGTAAAGATGCTGAGAGCTCAGTGGGTGCACCTTGGAGATCTTAGGAGGCCAAGGAGGACTTCTCTGTGGACCCGCCAGTATGTGCCTTAAGCACTTTCCCCTCTTACATTAGTGCTGTTGCCTACTGTAAATGCCAGTCACCTGCCTGCTTTACACACTAATGTCAGGAGTCCTTAATATATGTATGTGCCCTTCTGAGTCGCTTCAGTGTGTCCAACTCTTTGCAGCCCATGGACTGTATCCCACCAGGCTCCTCTGTCCATGGGATTCTCCAAGCAAGAATACTGGAGTGGATTGCCATGCCCTCCTTCAGGGGATCTTCCTGACCCAGGGATTGAACCTGCATCTCTTATGTCTCCTGCATTGGCAGGTGGATTCTTTACCACTAACGCTGAGGCCCTAATATATGTTTACACATAGCTGATTCACATTGTTGTGCAGCAGAAACTAACACAACATTGTAAAGCAATTATACTCATTCAGTGTACATATACATATGTAACAATGCTTCCCAGGCAGCACAGTGATAAAGAATCTATCTGCCGACCAGGAGATGTGGGTTCAATCCCTGGGCCAAGAAGATCCCCTGGAGAAGGAAACAGCAACCTACTTCAGCATTATTGCCTGGGAAATCCCATGGACAGAGGAGCCTGGTGGGCTACAGTCCATGGGGTCACAAAGAGTTGGACACAAAATAAAAATCAAAGCTTAATTGTTAAAAAAAAGCGTGCTTGTAAGTTTGGGAATTGTTTACCTTGTATAGTCATCCCAGCAGAGTTTTTCTGACTTTCTGGAAGACTGTAAGCATAGATATTAGTAGTAATACTTCCTTTAGAAATAAAATGGATAGTAAGGGATAAATAAAAATTTAAAACTGCAACTTTAAATTTTGTGTATTATTGTTTATATGGGCCTTTCGTGTATGTAGTAGCATTTGAAAGGTGTGAAGGGGTGCACAGTTTGAAAGTGAAGCTTCTTCCTACCCCTTTATTTTTCCCCAAAGCAAGAGCTCCTTGCAATTCCTAATGTGTACTTCCAGAGATATTTTATGTTAATGTCAACATATATATGTTTAATGTAGCTTTACACAAATAGTAACACACAATACAAACTACTCTGCATTCTGCTTTTTTTTACTTAAAAATTTACCTTGGTTCTCTTTCCATTTTGTTGTTGTTCAGTCGCTAGGTCATGTTTGATTCTTTGCAACCCCATGGACTGCAGCATGCCAGGCTTCTCTGCCTCCACTGTCTCCCAGAGTTTGCTCAAAGTCACATCCATTGAGCCAGTGATGCTCTATAACCATCTCACCTTCTGCCGCCCTCTTCTCCTTTTGCATTCAGTCTTTCCCAGCATCAGGGACTTTTCCAGTGACTCAACTCTTCACATCCAGTGGCCAAAGTATTGTAGCTTGAGCTTCATCATTAGCATCAATCCTTTCAATGAATACTCAGGGTTGATTTCCTTTAGAATTGACTGGTTTGATTTCTTTGCACTCCATGGAGTCCGTGGACTCAAAGGTCTTCTCTAGCACCACAATTTGAAAGTGTCAGTTTTTCAGCCCTCAGCCTTCTTCATGGTCCAGCTCTCACATGGCTACTGGAATAACAAACGCTTTGACTATACATACTTTTGTTGGCAAAATCATGTCTCTGCTTTTGAATGTCTCTTTACAGCTGCTCCATTCTTTTTAATACTTTGTTCTCTGGGTACTGTTTCATATACCCAATCATGAAATGATGGGCCCTAATGATACTGCAGTGTGCTTCTTATCTGTGTGTCCTTTTGCACATGTGTGATTCTCTCTAGGATGAATGCCTAGATATAGATTTAGTAAGTCAAGTTTTTGTATTTTTACAGCTTTGATCGGTTTTTGCTCAGTTACTCTTGGTGAAGATTGCACCAGTTTTGGTTCTCAGCTACAGGGTGTAAAAGACCTTGCATTCCCAGCCCCTCTGCAAAAGTCAGCCGAGCAGTGAAGAGTTGTGTGTCGTTAAAATTTAAATTTGTGTTTCCTGTTATGACTGAGCATGATTTCATACGTAAAGGTGCCTCTCCTTTCCTGTGGATTTGTGCCTCTTGATCCCTGAGTCCTTTTTCTTACCGAGGTGTCCAGGTTCTTTATAAACTCCAGTAGGCGTACCTATTTCCTCAGTCATTGATCTCTTTACAATGTTTGTGTGCAGAACAGTTTAAATTTTGGAATTGCATTTATTAATCTTTTCTGTCTTCTGGGTTTTGTGTTCCTCATGAGGACAGCTTTTTCTCCTGTGGTGGAGGTGATTTTGTCGCTAAGTCATGTCCGACTCTTGCGACCCCATGGACTGCAGCCAGCTTGGTTCCTCTGTCCATGGGATTTCCCAGGCAAGAATACTGGAGTGGATTGCCATTTCCCTCTCCAGGGGACCGTCCTGACCCAGGCATCAAACCTGTGTCTCCTGCATTGCAGGCGGATTCTTCACCAACTGAGCCACCAGAAAAGGGAAATCCCTTTTCTCCCATGGTTTTTTCTAATCGTTGAGTTGTTCACCAAATGATATTCAGACAAGTGAAAAAATTGTAGCTACAATTTTCTCCCATGGTTTCTTCTAATATTTTTGTAGCTGGTGTTTTCACCTGGAAATATTTTTTCTACCCGGGAAGTTATTTTGGCATATGGTGTGAGGCAGAAGTCAAAGTTACATTTTTTCACTTGTTTGAATACCATTTAGTGAACAGTTCTTCATTTCCCTGTCGGTTTGTTGTATACCAACAGCAATGCAGGCTTGTTTATATGTCTGTTCAAGCTGCTTCCATAGGACCGTCTCCCATCTCCTCCGGCGCCCACCTTCTCAGATGGATCAACCATTTGAGGCTGTCAGAGAGCCCTCTTTCTTCCCCAGTGTTTGGAATATGACTATATCATGTGCTACTCTTGAGAGTCCCTTGGACTGCAAGGAGATCCAACCAGTCCATTCTAAAGGAGATCAGTCCTGGGTATTCTTTGAAAGGAATGATGCTAAAGCTGAAACTCCAGTACTTTGGCCACCTCGTATGAAGAGTTGACTCATTGGAAAAGACCCTGATGCTGGGAGGGAGTGGGGGCAGGAGGAGAAGGGGGCGACAGAGGATGAGATGGCTGGATGGCATCACCAACTCGATGGACGTGAGTTTGAGTGACCTCCAGGAGTTGGTGATGGACAGGGAGGCCTGATGTGCTGTGATTCATGGGGTCGCAAAGAGTCAGACACGACTGAGCGACTGAACTAACTGACTGACTGACCTTGAAACAGTCCTGCTGGTTTTGTCGTCTGTTGCTGTGGGATTTTATATGGTGATTGCCAACACTGGAATAAAGAGCACAGGGATATTTGGAGGAGCTGGGACCAAGCTGTTAGGATGAGGCTGGGAGCCTGACATGCTGAGCCTAAGCGCTGCCTTGTGAGACCTTACTTCCTGTGACCCCTAGAATACCTGTCTCCAGCACTGATGTGGTAACTCCTCCCCCTGGATGAAGGTCTCCTTTTCCATACATTGCCTGCCTACTTTCAGTTACTTTGGCTCTTGTAGTTCTCAGCTGCTTGCAGGCCCATCAAGCATTGCCCTGAATATCATTGGCTGGTACCCGTGTCTCCCCCATCCTGATTTCCTCCTCCATGTGGACTGCTCTGTATGGGTGTCTGGGTGCTTCTGGCTTCCTGTTCTAGTCTGCTTTGGCCTTTTATTATTTCTTGCCTTTGCTAGTATCTACATATGCCTTGAGGTTCTACTTGTCTGGTTTTCAAATCACTGCTTTTTCCGAATATATGATCCGTGTGTTTTTCTGGATCCCAAACACTTGCTGGCCATGTTCCATCACTTGGTCCACACAGTCCTCTTCCAGAAATTGTGTCAGTAGAGTTAAGAGCTCCATTGTCCAATGGGCTTTAGTTAAATTTTTATTTTTAATTTAAATTGATCAAAGTAGATGAAAAAAATCACTGAAAAAAATCCTGGCTAGCACTTAAATGGAACAAAAGGCATTGCCTTTCTTTGTGATTACAGTTAATGGCATAGAGCCCACAAAGGCCAACAGCAGAAAAAGATACCAACGCAGACAGATTCCCTACGGTTCAAACCAAGAGGCGGTGAATCTGTGTGCTCCCTGCACTGTGCACGAAGCAGGCTTTCTACTGGCCTGCTGCTAGGTCCTGATAGCAATCTTGTTACAAACAAGGAGTTCCTGTAAGGCATAATGTGGTCTTGATTAAGTAATTGTGTTACATCCAAAGTGCATGAGAGCAGACGCACCAGTCAGTTAACAGAGGGAGTTTGCAGAAGGGTCTGGCTTCCTGATGGCTTCATCAGTGACTGGACATTAGGGGACCTAGGTTCTGTGTCAGCCCACGTGGGTTTTGGATCTGACTCTTTCTCACCCCTCCTACCACCATAGATTTAGTCCAGGATCTATGTCATGCCTGGACTACGTATTGCAGTGATGTATGTCTCCTATACTTTCTGAAATACAGATCTGAGCAAGCGATATTTCCTGCTCAGCAATCTTGAGTGCCTCCTACCACTTAACAGCAAGCCTCACCTGAGTAGCATCATCTCTAGGATCTCTCACATTTGGGTCCCACATACACCTTGCAGCTTCGGCAGCCATCAGCACGCCCATCCTCACTGTACTTCAACCCCACAGAAATGCTGCCAGGCTCTCCCAAGGCCCCCTTCTTTCATATTTGCTGTGTCCTCTGACCAGCCTCCCCCTCTGCTCATTCAGTCACTTCCTTCTCATCCTCTAAGACCCAACTAGGTGACATCTGTCTGTAAAACTCCTCTGACTTCCTCAGGCAGAATGAATTGTGACAGTTCTTATGGGTTCATGCACCTCAGTTTCAGCTCTCAGCCCTTGGAATCATTATGTGTTCATCCTTTTGTTTCTGAAATGGGGTTCACAAATGTACCGTGGTCTGTTGTAGTGAACCTGGGTTTCACAAAGCCATGGCATAAAGATGGTTCACCTTTCTGGACTGGGCATTTGATTAAAGAGTCAGGGAAAATCTTTAAGATAAGCAGGACTGGAGAATCCACATGCATGTAAATTGTAAAGATAAAAGTGTTTGTTTTTGCATGGAAGCACTTTCTGCTTGTCCCATGTTCTGCGTCCCATGTCTGCATGTCCCAGCAGGCTTTTGACTGTTTCGCTATTGAGTGGCAGCCATCTCTACATCTCTATGGCATGAGATTCCCCTTTCCTCACTGCCCTTCTCCCACTTCTTTTTCAAATAACCAGGAGAACAAATGCATGAGCAGTTTTAACCTCTTATCTTGTTTCCTTCCTTTGGAAAGTGAGATTCGAGTAGATTTTTAAATTTTTATTTTTTGGACATGCTACATGGCTTGCAAAATCTTAGTTCCCTGACCAGGGATCAAACCCTGACCTCTAGCACTAAGAACGCTGGGTCTTGACCACTGGACTGTCAGGGAATTCCTAGGAATAGATATTTTTGTTTATGTATTTATTGATATTTTTAAATTAGACAATTCTATCACCCTTGTTTACTTAGAGAGTGTCTATAGCAACCTTCCTACATGGTGTAGCTCAGTTGGTAAAGAAACTGTCTGCAATGCAGGAGACCTGGGTTCAGTTCCTGTGTCAGGAAGATCCCCTGGAGAAGGGAATGGCAACCCACTCCAGTATTCTTGCCTGGAGAGTCCCATGGACAGAAGAGTCTGCGAGGCTACAGTCCATGGGGTCGCAAGAGTCGGACACGACTTAGCGACTAAACCATCACTATCACCATCACCATAGCAACCTTGAAAAGTATCGATATATATATTGTACTTCTGATGGGAAGCGAGAACATTCACTTGTGTGGAAGAGAGTTAGGTGAGATCTGTAACACGCAAGTCCAAATATCACTCATCAAAACAGTGCAGATTGAATAGCTCCACCCTTAGAGCTTAGATACTTGGGTGTCCCATGCTATCAGCTGAGCCCGGCAGCACCTTCCCTGCTTGTCACCCTCTCCTAGTGGGACAGCTCCTGATAGCCAGGTCTCCAGTTCTCATTGGCTACAGTGGTTTTGCACTGGCGTTGTGCACAGATCACAGAGTGAAAATGGGTAGGAAGGATAGGGAAGAATTCTCCTTCAGAAAATGTATTTCTGGGTCCCTGATTCCATTTCCCCTCTTCCCACAAAGCCAGGCCATGAGTGAGTAAGTTTTACTATTATAGTGGAAGAGACTGGGTTTCTAAGTGGATTTTAGAAAGTGTGTGTGTGCACACACATATATAGATAGAAATATAGATCAGTATCTAGATAGCTAGTTAGAGATAGAAACACACACACTCTCTAGTCTTTATACAATCCTAGCACGAAACTGTGGGAGTCAGTGATAGCTGGAAACCTGTTTGGGCCTGTGAACATACACTGCATTTTCATTCAGCAGGTATTTATTGGGTGCTTAGAATGGGCCGTGTATGCTGACCTGGGAGTCCAACATTGACTGAATGAGACCCTGTCCCTGGCTTCATTGAGCTTACACTCTAGCAGCAGAAGCAGAAGACAAGCAAATGGTCAGCAAATAAATATTGTGAAGAAAATGAACTTTCATTGAGGAAGTGGAGAAAGAGAGGCCATCAGGGTGGGGACCCCAGCATGGGCCCTGCGTCCTTGTGACAGACACCTCTGGTAAGAGTTCTGGGAAACCGAGTCACCAATACAAGACAAATTGCACCTTGTCCTCTCCCCTGAGAGGGCAGCGGGAGGGAAGGTAACAAGGGAGATAAGAAAATAGAGTGATTGCACATCTTTCTTCAAGTCGTGATCCTGGAATAGTTAGGAGACTGTGTTTGGAAGATACATGTTCGGAGGAGAGGCGAGCCTGCCGATGGGGGTGTGGGTGGGCGGCAAGGGGGTAAGTTGGCCGGGAGTGGAAAGGAAGGGAGAAGACCCAAAGAATGGGCCTCAGTTCAAGCCAGCATGGCATGGAAACTGGGATATGGGAGGGGCTTGTGCAGTCAGTGCTTTTGGAAGCTGCCAGGAGAATGTGTTAATCATGAAGCCAAATATGGGTAGATGTATGACGGAAAAGGACTGACCTCCTTCTGGCTAGAGGACTCACTTGGTCTTAGATGGGAGGGTGGGAAGTAAGACAGACAGGGCAAGAACTGCTGCATTCCTGGGCTTGGGGCCTGCAGAAGGGGCAGTAGGACAGGACAGAGCGTGACACCAGCGAGGCTGGGAGGATGGCGTCATCATTTGGGCATGAGCCAGCACCGTCCGCGAGACAGCACAGGGGACCAGTCTCCACGCGGCTGCGGGAGCCGTGCTGGTCCCTCCTGTGGCCGGGAAGCTCAGACCTGCACTGAAGTGGTGTGTGACCGGTTGGGGAGGAGAGAGTGGAAGGAATCTTTAAAACCACATCCCCATCTTCGGTGACAGCATCCCCAGGGTTGCAGCAGTGTTGATGAAGAAAAGTTACCTGTTTCTTAGGTCTGCCTTGAACTTGCTCATTTCATCATGAAAGCTGGGATATGGCCCTGAAGGTGTGAAGAAGGTTCTGATGTTTCCTTGTTTCAGGGCAAGCAAAATGCCTTTTATAGCTGGGCACATCCCAGAGTTTCCTCTTGTCCATGATCATTAGACTGGGTGACCCCAGTTTAATAAGCAGGTTATGACCACAGTCTCACCATTGCAGGAAACTACGTCATTGAATTGCCATTTTATTATTATTATTGACCTCTAAGTCTTCATATTAAATCACCTACTTGTGAATTAAGTGATAGTTTCAAGTATCAATTTGTGAGATTAGTTTGGGTTTTGTTAATATTTAACCACAGATTATGATTTATTTTTGATATAAGAAATGTAATATATAAGATATAGTAACTTTATATAAGATATAGTAGATGTTATATTAGATATTATATAAGATAACATTATATAAGATATATAACATTGATATACTAAATGTAATATATAAGATTTGCTTATATAAAGCAAATATAAGATTTGCTTCTTGTATGAAAAGATTTTACTCAACTCAAACTTAGCAAAGGAGCATTTATTTTAAAACAGCGTTCGCAGTATGATTGACGTATAGAAAATTGCACATAAGTTTTGACATATGTTTGGCCAGTGAAGCTATTACCACAATTGAGATAATGCTCAAATTTATTACTCTAAAGCATTTTCTCACACCCTTTTGTGATTATGGCTGCCCTTCCCTATCCCCAAGCAACTACGGATGGCTTTCTGTCATTATAGATTAGTTTGCATTTCTGATAATTTCATATAAATGTCATCATGCATTAAGTACCCTTGGAGAGGGTTTGGCTTTTTTCAGTTAATGTAATTGTTTTGAGACTCCTCTGTTTTGTTGCATGTTTCAGGTTTTAAGACCTTTTTATTTCTGCGTAGTACTCAATTGGATGATTGTACCACAATTTATGCTTACTTCTTGATTGATACTTGGGTTCGTTTCAGTTTCAGCTATGAATTGTTGCTCAGTTGCTAAGTCATGTCCAACTCTTTGCGACCCCTGTGGACTACAGCACGCCTGGCTTCCCCGTCCTTCACTATCTCCTGGAGCTTGCTCACTCATGTCCATTGAGTTAGTGATGCCATCCAAATATCTCATCCTCTGTCACCCTCTTCTCTTGCCGTCAATCTTTCCCAGCCTCAGGGTCTTTTCCAATGAGTCGGCTCTTCACATCAGGTGGCCAAGGTATATTGGAGCTTTAGCTTCAGTATCAGTTTTTTCAGTGAATATTCGGGGTTGATTTCCTTTAGGATCGACTGGTTTGTTCTCCTTGGCTATGAATAGTTGTATACAAATCTTTGTATGGAAATTTGCTTTAATTTCTTTTCGATAAATAGAAATGAAATGGCTCAGTCATATGGTAGGTGCATGTTTAGCTTCTTAAGTATTACTAAGTAAACTATCTTCCAAAGTGGTTGCATACCAGAGTAACACTGACCTCATAAAAGGAGATGAAATATCTTTCCTTCCTCTTCAACTTTCTATACACAAACTGTTATTTCTTCCTTAAGTATTTCTTAGAATTCACCAGGGAAACTATCTGAGAGTAGCGTTTTAAACTATGCATTCAGTACCTTTAACAGATGCTTCAGTTCAGTTCAGTCGCTCAGTTGTGTCCGACTCTTTGCGACCCCATGAATCAGAGCACGCCAGGCCTCCCTGTCCATCACCAACTCCCAGAGTTCACTCAGACTCACGTCCATCGAGTTGGTGATGCCATCCAGCCATCTCATCCTCTGTCGTCCCCTTCTCCTCCTGCCCCCAATCCCTCCCAGCATCAGAGTCTTTTCCAATGAGTCAACTCTTCACATGAGGTGGCCAAAGTACTGGAGCTTCAGCTTCAACATCAGTCCTTCCAATGCACGCCCAGGACCGATCTGTTTTAGAATGGACAGGTTGGATCTCCTTGCAGTCCAAAGGACTCTCAAGAGTCTTCTCCAGCACCATAGTTCAAAAACATCAATTCTTCAGCACTCAGCTTTCTTCACAGTCCAACTCTCATATCCATATGTGACCACTGGAAAAACCATAGCCTTCACTAGGTGAACTTTTGTTGGCAAAATAACGTCTGCTTTTGAATATGCTATCCAGGTTGGTCATAACTTTCCTTCCAAGGAGTAAACGTCTTTTAATTTCATGGCTGCAATCACCATCTGCAGTGATTTTGGAGCCCCCCCAAAATAAAGTCAGCCACTGTTTCCACTGTTTCCCCATCTATTTCCCATGAAGTGATGGGACCGGATGCCATGATCTTCATTTTCTGAATGTTGAGCTTTAAGCCAACTTTTTCACTCTCCTCTTTCACTTTCATCAAGATGCTTATCTGATATCAACTCATATCATCTATTTCTTCTTGAGTGACCATTAGGAGTTTTTGTCTTTTAAGGGATTTTTCCATTTCATCTAAGTTGTCAAGTTTATTGGTGTAAAATTGCTCAAAATATTCCCTTATTCTTTTTTTTTTTAAAGATTATGTTTATCTTGTTTTGACTGTGCTGGGTCTTCCTTGCTGGGCAGGCTTTTCTCTAGTTGCAGCAAGCTGGGGCTACTCTCTCTCTAGGTGTGGTGGGGGGTGAGGCCTCTCTCTGGTGTGGCTTCTCATTGTGATGGCTTCTCTGGTTGCGGTGCACAGGCTCCAGGTGCACAGGGTTCAGCAGTTGCAGCACATGGGCTCATTAATTGCAGCACAGGCTCAGTAGCTGTGGAATATGGGCTTAGTTGCTCTGAGTCACGTGGGATCTTCCTGGATAAGGGATCGAACTGTTTCTCCTGAATTGGCAGGTGAATTTTTTTTTACCACTGAGCCCACAAAGGTAGCCCTTATTATTCTTTTAAAAGCTGTGTAGTGAAGTCACCTCTTTGAGTCCTAAAGTTTGTAATATTTGTCTTTTTTTCTCTAAGGAATATGGCTAGAGGTTTATTAATTTCGTTGACTTCAAAGAATCAGCTTTTGGTGTTACTCAATTGTCTTAATTTTTTTTTGTTTTATTGATTTCTACTCTATATACTTCTCTGCTTACTTTTAGTTAAATTTGTCCTTATTTTTCTAAATTGGAAGATGAGGCCATTGTTTTGAGATTTATTGTCTTTTCTAATATAGACATTTACTGTTATAAATTTTCTTCTAAGTATTGCTTTAGCTGCATCCACAAATTTTTAATAGGTTGTGTTTTTATTTTAACTTAGTTCAAAATGATTTTTTAATTTCCCCTTTGATTTATCCTGTATCCGTAGATTATTTCAGAGTATTTATTTAGCTTATAAATATTTGTGGATTTTCCAGGTCTTTGTTATTGATTTCTAATTTAATAAAAATGGGGACAGAGAACATTTTTTTTTTCCTTTATTTGGAAGGAGCATGTATTTGTATGGGAGAATATATTTTGTATGGCTTGAATCCTTTTAAATTTATAGAGCTTTATTTTATAGCCCAGAATATGGTCCATTGTTGCAAATGTTCTGTGTGCATTTGAAAAGAATATGTATCCTGATATTATTGGGTAGAATGTTTTATATGTTTTACATTTAAATTGGGTGGAATTAATTTTATATTTAAAGTGGGTTTTGTTTTGTTTTTGTAAACAGCATATTGTTGAGTCTTGCTTTTTTTTCTTGAATTTGATTACCTCTGCCTTTTAATGGGGATGTTTGAGCATTTATATATAATGTGATTATCAACTTATGATTGATAAATTATTATTATGCTTGCTTTAAACAATCTATTATCTTTTAAGCTTATTTAAACAATGATAAATATGCTTTGTGTTCACATACTTTGTATTTTTATTGTTTTTTATTTCTTTGTGTAGATCAAGGTGCCTATGTGATGTCGTTTATCTTCTACTTGAAGGATTTTCTTTAACATTTCTTGTACTGAAGGTATACTGATGATAAGTTCCCTCTGTTTTTTATATGTCTGTAAAGGCCTTTATTTCCCCTTCAGTTTTTAAAGGTAGAAAATTATATCTTGACAGGTTTTTTTCTTTCAGTGATTTAAAGATGTTTCTCTACTTTCTAGGTTTCATTGTTTCTGACAAATATTCTGCAATAGTTTTTGTACCTCTGCAAGCAATATGTCATTTTTCCTCTGGCTGCTTTTAAGATCCTCTCTTTATCATTGGTTTAAAATTTTGATTTTGATATGCCTTAGTGTAGTTTTCTTCATTTTTTAATTTTTTTTATGCTTGAGTTTTGTTGAGATTCTTGGATCTGTGGGTTGTAATTTTATCAAAATGGGAAAATTTACGGTGCTTATTTCTTTAAGTTTGGGGGTACTTTTCACCTCTCCTTTCTTTTGATAAGTTCAATTGCATTTATATTGAGCAACCTGAAGCTTTACCAAAGTTTATGAGTGCTCTATTGATTTTTTTCAGTCTTTTTTCTCATTGTTCATTTTGAATAGTTTCTGTTTCTTTGCAAGTTCATTATTTTTTCAAGTGTCAAGCACCTTTTCAGCTGGGTTTTTAAAAAATTGACGCATAATTGACATACAGCATTATATCAGCTTCAGGTGTACAACATAGTGGTTCAACATTTGTATACATTGCAAAAGGGTTAACATCAAAAGTCTAGTTATGATCTGTTGCTTTCAAATACGAAGTACAGCATTATTGACTGTAGTTATGTTCCCATGACTTATTTATTTTATACTTGGAGGTTTTTATCTCTTAATACCCTGCCCCTATTTTGTCTAACTCCTCACCCTTCTCCTCTGGCAACCACCAATATGTGTACTTTATCTATGAGCTTGTTTAGTGTGTTCATTTGATTTGTTATTTTTTTCTTTAGATTCTACAAATGAAAAACATTATATGATATCTCTCTTTCTGTATCTTATTTCATAGTGTTCTTCTGTGTTATCACAAAAGCAAGATTTTATTCTTTTTGTGACTGAATAATATTCCATTGTGTAATGTACACCACATATCCTTTATTCATTCATCCATCAGTGAACGTTTAGATTTCTACATCTTGCCTGTTGTAAATAATGATCAATGAACATAGGGATGCATGTATCTTTTCAAATTAGTCTTTCTGTTTTCTTTGGATCAATATCTAGAAATGTAAGTTTTGGGTCATACGGTGGTTCTGTTTTTAATTTTTTGTAGAAACATCCAGACTCTTTTCCATAATGGCTGCAACAATTTGTATTTTACCAACAGTGAATCAGGGTTACCTTTTCTCCGCATTCTTGCCAACACTTGTTATTTCCTATCCTTTTGATAAGTCTTTCTGACAGGTATGAAATAATGTCTAACTGATGATTAGTGATATTGAGCATCCTTTCATGTGCCTGTGGCCCATCTTTACGTCTTTGTTGGAAAAAGTCTACTAGATCACCTGAACTGAGCTCTTTTCTATACCTTTCCTATCTGAACATGTTCATAGTTTGTTTAACTTCTTGTATCCATGGCCTATAGTCATAATAACTTTTAATGTTTTAGCCTCCTAGTTCTACCATCTGTGTCATTTCTGAATTGTTTTCAGTTGATTGATTTTATTTCCTCTTTATGGGTTATTTCTTAATAGATGCCACACCTTGTAAATTACCTCTCTCTCTATTTGGGGGGTATTCCTATAAACATTATACAGCTTCATTCTACGGTGTAATTGATTCAGAAAGTTTGATTCTTGCAGGCCTTGTGTTTTCGCTATGTTTAATCCAGTATTTTACCACTGTTGAAGCAATGATCTTCTTACAACTTTAACTCATGCCACCTGACCCTACGGATTCTGCTTCTCCCTAGTGGCTCAGATGGTAAAGAATCCGCCTTCAATGTGGGAGACCCCACTCCAATATTCTTGCCTGGAGAAGTCCATGGACAGAGGAGCCTAGTGGGCTATAGTCCATGGTGTTGCAGAGAGTCAGACACAACTGAGTGACTAACACTTTCACTTCCTCCCAACTACATATTCTTTTCCTACCTTCCAGTTCCAAGTCCTGGGCACACGACTCTGATTAGCTTGGCCTTCTACACCAGAAGCCTCACACACCACTAGACAGCTTGCCTTTGGATGAACTGCCTTTGAGGAGGAACCCACTATATTCACTCAGCTGTTGCCAGGGCACAGGGTCCTACGCATAAGACATTATCTTAGCAGGTCCTCATCATGTGTTTACCCTTAGAGAATGGGCTGAGCATGTAGACGCATGGAGACTAGTGTGTATAGTTGTATCTGACTTGATGCATCCTTATTATTCAGCATCTAATTCATTCATCAGGTGACTCATCATGCATCCCGTCTAAGTGTCAGGAGACAAGGACAAATGAGAAAACGGGATCCGGCCTAGAAATTTAGACTGCAGGAGAAAATATAGTAATGTATGTGGAAATGATGAAGACCAAATTTAGGGTAGTGGTCATTTTTAGAAAGAAATGAAAAAATAAATTAAACTGATGCATGTAATGCGGCAAGTACTACACAAATGGTACTTTACTAAGTACCCGTGGTGTGGGGAGGGGAGGAATATAGGTCAACATGAGGGCTCCAGCCTGACAGGCCTGTTTTAAAAGCTTAGCTCTGCTACTTCCTGAACTTCTCTGTGCCTCTATTTTCTCATCTATACAGGAGATAGTAATAGAGCTTAGTACAAGAAGCTGTACTGATTAAAAGAGCCATTTTGTGCAAAATAATTGGCACACTGTGTTGTCTCCATAAGTGTTCACTCATTACAAACCATATTTCAGTGCAGTCAAGTTCCTGCTCCAGACATCCCAGAAAGGGAGGCCTGAACCAGATGGGATTTCTGGGGTAGTTCCTAGAGCCTTTTGCATCCAAGATTAAATATTGCAATTCCTCTTGCTCAGAGTATATCATCCGCTCCCTTGCAAAACCTCTCTGGCCTCTGGCCACCTGCATTCTTGTGTGGCTTCACTTGGTTGCAGCTGCCTTGGGTGTAACTTAGATGACTTCAGCTTCCCAGGTGCATTCCTGGTGGCATGCAGTCCTCATCACAGACTCAGCTCGGAGCCATGACAGAAAGGTTCAGATCAAACCCACAGCCCACTGTAGCCCCTCATGCTGAGAACTGCCAGTGTTGTATTCCAGATCTGGCCTTGGAGACCACAGCTCAGACCTTCCTCTGTGTTTGTAGATTTTCCACTCTCAACTTAAAGTGATGTCTGTTGAGTGCCTACTGTGACCCAGATGCTGTTCCAAGCAGGCTCCTACATACACTCTCACATAATATGGAGTATTATTATCTCCATTTTACAAGCAGGTAAACTGAGGCTCAGAGAGGTTAACTGACTGGCCATACTCAGGTCTTCTCAACCTAAAGCCCTGCATTCCTTTACACTACAGCTGGTCCCCAGGCTGGCCAAGATTAAACAGTGCAACAACTTCCAATCACTGTAGGCATTTTCCTGAAAGATTTCATATGAAAGGTAAAAGAGAAAAATTCACCATACTAGCTTGAGTTTTGGTATTTGGATGTATTTGTTTTTAGCAATGATTTGGGATATTCCCTTTGTATGGTTTGAATGCTTTCTAGCATTGATATTCTAGGTGAGCTTATTTCCAGAAATAGGATTTACAGGGCCAGAGTTCATACTCTCACATATTGGGCATATCTAGATAGAGGGAGACCTAGGGAAACTTAATTTATTAATATTATATGTGTAACTCTTGGTTCCTAGTATGACCAAAATGGCTTCTGTGCATCCGGGACAGATAAGCTCATGGGGCCCTTTGGTCGTCCCTTCCAGCTTCAGGGATCTGTGTTAGGGCATCCAAGAGAATGGATCTTGAGTTATAGAAGGCATTGTGCTTCACTTTAGGAGAAGAGGAACCAGTCTTCATTGCTTTGCCTTAGCATCTCACATCTTACTTCTGAAAGGAAAGAGCCTCCATGTGTTAACACTGCCCGATAGTACATTCACATGTACTCTGGCCTCAGACCCAGCATGAGGTCTTCCTTTGCAGGGTCTCAGTAGACAGGGGATCATCTGCATTTCCCTTCCTTAGAGGCACCCGGGGAAGAAATGACAGCATCCACTCAACAAGATGGAACCCTTTTTATTTTCCCAAATTCTAATACTGTTCTAATTTTAAACAAGCTCCAGTGTTCTCGTCTGAAAGGAAATGATGTTAACGAATGATATAGAGAAGCTTCACTGTGAACTTATTAGTACAGCCACTAATGACCCATTATTAAGTTACCATGCATGAAGTTTTTCCTGGAACAAGCTGATATATTTAGAAGAACAAATTAAAATCAGAAGCGCAAGGGGAAATGGCAAGGTTCTTATTTTGTTCCTTACCCAAGAACTTCTCTCTCCTCCCTCTGAAAAGAGAACTCAAGACCTGAAGCTGCTGGTCCTTGAGACCACCACACAGGGCAGGCTGAGAGCTGAGCTATTAATAGAATCAGATGCACCTAAAATAATAGTCCTGTGTAGTGCATGCGTGCTAAATTGCTTCAATCTTGTCTGACTCTGACCCTATGGACTGTAGGCCACCAGGCTCCTCTGTCCATGGGACTCTCCTGGCAAGAATAATGGAGTGGGCTGCCATGCACTCCTCCAGGGGATCTTCCCAACCCAGGGATCTAGCCCACGTCTCTTACGTCTAACCTGCTCTGGAAGGCCAGCTCTTTACCACTAGTGCCATCTGGGAAGCCCCAGTCCTATGTAGGGTACCTTAGTTTTTGTTTCATTTTTTGTTTTCAAATTCTGTGATTGCACATAACTTTTAATGTTCAGCTAGCTTGGGGATTCAAAGATACTTGGGCTTCCCTGCTAGCTCAGACAGTAAAGAACCCACCTGTAATGCAGGAAACCTGGGTTCGATCCCTGGATTGGGGAGATCCCCTGGAGGAAGGCATGGCAACCCCCTCCAGTATTCTTGCCTGGAGAATCCCCGTAGACATAAGAGCCTGGTGGGCCATAGTCCATGGGATTGCAAAGAGTCAGACATGACTGAGAAACTAAGCAGAGCACATTTTCATATATGTTTTTATATTTTTTCTAAATATTCATGAATCCCTAAATAGTGTGTGGTTTTGCTTTGCTGCTGCTGCTAAGTTGCTTCAGTCGTGTCCGACTCTGTGCGACCCCATAGACGGCAGCCCACCAGGCTCCATCCCTGGGATTCTCCAGGCAAGAACACTGGAGTGGGTTGCCATTTCCTTCTCCAATGCATGAAAGTGAAAAGTGAAAGTGAAGCCACTCAGTCGTTTCCGACTCCTAGCAACCCCATGCAGCCCACCAGGCTCCTCTGTCCATGGGATTTTCTAGGCAAGAGTACTGGAGTGGGTTGCCATTTCCTTCTCCAGTGGTTTTGCTTTACATGTGTTTAAACTTCATAAAAATGATAACATTCTCTTCATGTTCTTCAAATTACTTGTCACTATCAATATATTATGCTTTTAAAAATCATCCAAATTAGTCTATATCACTCTATTTCATTCATTTCTTCAGGTATAGAGTATTCCTTTGTATAAATACACTGTAATTTTATTTTTTCTATTTTTTGATATTTATGGTGTTTCAAGTTATTAGCTGTTAGCAGTACAAAGCAGTGTAATACATTCTATTCTTGTACATGTCTGTCATCTTTATACATGCAAAGGTGTAAAGGTGTACTCTGTAGTATAAACCTGGAAATGGATTTTCTGGATTGTGGGATACACACATCTCCAGATGTATTAAGTGTTTCTCTGAAAGGATTTCACCAGCTCACGCTCCCAGACGCAGTGTATGGGGGTTCCCGCTGTCTTGCTTTGTGTCAGTGCCTCGTGCCTTCAGGCATGGATTTTTGTCAGTCTGCAACCTGGGAGGTGTGAAACAATATCTCACTATGGGTTTAGCTTGCGCCTCCTCTCCCTGAATTCTAGTGAAGATGAGTATCGTTCATGTATTTATTGGTGATTTAATTTTCTTCTTCAATAAAATGCCCACTGTCTTTTGCTCATTTTTCCTTTGCCTGTTTTTTCAGTGGGTAGATTGTCTTTTTCATATGGATTCAAAGGAGTTCTCTTTGTATCGCTTACTAATACTTTGTGGTTTGTATGTGTTACAGTTAGCTTCTCCCAAGCTGTGGCTTCTCTTTATTCTTATGTAGTCTTTCAGTGTATATAAGTTTACATGTGTAACATGTGCATATGTATTAAAATTTCCCTTTTTGACTGCCCTTTCAGAGTTCTGGTCTGAATAAAAAATTATTTTCTATCCTAATATCTAGATGTTGTAAAGTTTTGCTTTTTTACATGTTTCACTTAAACTTCCCAGAATTTGTTTTTGGGTTTGGCATGAGGAGGGGCTGCTGTATTTTTGTCTTACATGGCTGATAGTTGTCTCAGCACCATTTGTTAAATAGTCCATTTTTTTTTGGTTTGTTTGTTTAGTTACTAAGTCCTGTCCAACTCTTTGGTGACCCCATGGATTGTAGCCTGCCAGGCCCCTCTGTCTATGGAATTTCCCAGGCAAGAATACCAGAGTCGTTTGCCGTTTCTTTCTCCAGGGGATCCTCCCCACCCAGGGAAGTGTCGCCTGCATTGGCAGGTGCGTTCTTTACGGCTGAGCCACAGGGGAAGCCCAAATAATCCATTATGTCCCGACTAATCTGTAATGACATGTCTATCATGAATCAAGATGCCATTTGCGTATGAATCTGTCATTCCATGTCTCTGTTCTTGCACCAAGACCACATTCACAATTAACCACTGTGGTTTTAGAATGGGCTTGACATCTAGTGGGGCCAGTGATCCGCTTTGTTCATATTTAAAGCTGTCTTGGTCATCCTTGGATCTCAGTTCTTCCATAAACATTTTGGAGCCACCTTGTAATGTTCCATGAAAAATCCTTTTGGAATGTTGAATGAAATTGATTTGAAGTTGTATAAGTTGGAAAAGAATTGGCATCTTGACTGTATTGAATCTTTCTATATGTAAATGTGATATAGTTGTTTATTTAGGTCTTTTACTAAGATGTTATGTCTTTCTTATAATGAAGTAATTTGTAGTTACCATGTAGTTAACTTAATAATTGTTACTGTTATATGAAAATACAATTACTATTTGCACACTTTACATTGAGAAACCTTATTGGGCTCTTATTAATTCTAGTAACTTATAGGGTTTTTGGATTTTCTAAATAGATCATATTATCTGCAAATGATGACATTGTATTTCTTTCCCTTCCTTATGCTTTTACTTGTTTATCTTAGTGTACTGGCTAAGACTACCAGAATAATGTCAAATACAAGCAATTCTGGGAGTCTCCTATCATTTCTAATATTAAACTTAAATGTTTCAACATTAGGAATGATGCTTACCATAGTTTAAAAAATTTGTTTTTACTAAATAACCATTGTCAGGTTTAGAAAATTTTCTTCTATTTCTAAGAATAATGAGTTAATTCCATTCTGCTTTCCAAATTGTTAAGTTGACCACTT
>SJYT01050724.1:564076-577355 GCA_006410635.1 Cephalophus harveyi | reverse complement strand
AATTTATTTATTTTAATTGGAGGCTAATTACTTTACAATATTGTATTGGTTCTGCCACACATCAACATGAATCTGCCACGGGTGTACACGTGCTCCCCATCGTAAACCCCCCTCCCACCTCCCTCCCCGTACCATCCCTCCGGGTCGTCCCAGTGCAGCAGCCCCAAGCATCATGTATCGAACCTGGACTGGCGATTGGTTTCTTATAAATGTATCTTCTTGTTATTTATTTTTAACTCAATTATATTGTGGTTAGGAAGGTAGTACACATGAAAACCAACTTGTCATTCACTCATGAGCGTGAACTTCGTTATAGGATTGACAGTCAGTTTTTAAATAGTTTCTGTGTATTTGAAAAGATTATGTTTTCTTTAATTTGGGGCACCAGGTCATATATATATATATATATATATATATTCATCTGCTAGGTAAAATTTATTAATCAGGTTAAACAAGTCTATTTCATTCATAACAGTTTCTCTCAGTCACTGTGTGAGCGTAGGAAACCCCTCCACCTGATTGTGGATTAGATTTGGCTGCATATAACAGAAAGATAAATACGTGATAGTAGCAAAAAGAAGATAGAAGTTATGTAAAACATAACTTTGTTTATACGGATGATAAAATTCTCTCTATGCCTAAGGATCCAAATTGACATATTAAATGCCTAGTGAGCCCAGTCTATAGGTGTTACTGAGCTTAGATCTGGCTCCTCACTGCTCAGAAATCAATACTCAAGATTCAAGAGCCAGTAGAAACAGAAAGGTTTCTTTAATCAGAAAGCCAGCATCCTGAGGAGAAGGTGGACTCATGTCCCCAAATCACCTCCAAAGATTTTTCTCGGCTGTGAACATTGTTACAGGGCAAAGGGGAAAGTAACCTCACTAATCACTGAGATGTGTGCCTGCTCAGTCACTGCCATTGTGTCTGACTCTTCGTGACCCCGTGCACCGTTGCCTGCCACGCTCCTCAGTCCATGGGATTCTCTGGGCAAGAACACCAGAGTGGGTTGCCATGTCCTTCTCTAGGGGATTTTCCCAAGCCAGGGATCAAACCCGCATCTCCTGCACTGCAGGCAGATTTCTTTACTGACTGAGCTAGCAGGGAAGCCTTAGTCTTTGGGAAGGAGGTGCAGATTCATTGCCATCTCCCATTGCATGCAAGCTCGTCAGCTCCTTGTGATCTTTCTTTAGATGCTATCTTGTTTTCACAATTTTTAATAGGATTACTGACAGGGAGACTGGGGAGAAGATACAGTCATCTGTTAATTACTTATTCTTCATTGTTACTTCTTTGATCTAAAGAAGAAACCAACAGGAAGCAAGATACTGTGTGATCAAAAGGTTTGAAAGGTGTGCTTGGGCCAGAGATGAGTAGAGCCTGGGGGTGCCTGGTTTAAGGTTAGTTATAATGTAGTTTTGCTAAAGTGACAAAACAAAGGGGGCCTCCTGCAGAGAGCTTTCTCCTGCTGAAAGCTGCTTACAGAGGGTTTGGTTACTCCCTCCCTGTAGCAGTTGGGGATGGTGGTTTCTTCCCTCTACTTCTCCTCCCACCTCTGACGGGTTGCCAGAGGTGACTCACCTTCTCTAGGGGGAAGAGCTGTGCGACTTATGGCAGAATGTGTGTGCCATAGTCACATCTTTCTCCTGTGCTGAGGGACCTTGTGTTCCCCACGAGGCAGGCATATTCATCAAATTCAAGTAGGCGATCACCCAAGCTATATATCAGAAATATTTGTGTCTTAGTTTAGACGTTTTTCCAATAAACAAAGGTTCAGTTGTCTGTAACAGGCTTTATTATTCCCCAGAGGTCCAACAGACTCCTTCCCAGCTAACCCTCTCCTTTATATTTCATATAGTTACCTAATTTTGCCTTCTTCCACCCATTCTCCTAACTTAACATTTTCTGTGGTTCCCCTCTGATTCTTCACTAAGGCCTTCACATAGCTGACCATCCCCATCACAGCGTCTTCAGTAAACAGTCCAGATTATTTGTGTGGTATCATCAAGAATCAAGTGCTGTCCTTTGAACAAGTTGCTTGTTCATGGACACTTCTTGACATGGAAATGAAATTTCCTTAATTCCATTCAGATTTCAGACCATTGACATTTTTTTTTTTCTCCTTATCTGTCATCCCTTGTTTTAAGATGATACAATTATTTGGGGAAGTATATTGAGAAACTGGTGTATGGCAAAATATTTTTAGTACACATAAAAGAGAAAACAGTTTTAGGCTGAATGTTTCTTCCAGGTCATCAGAGTCTTATCAGAAACCAATTTTAAAATGTCCGTGTGTGTGTGTGTGTGGAGAAAATATGTATTTATATTTTAAGCATATCCTGGAATACTTTTTTGATAATAATATCACTCATTATTGATGACTGCTTATATGCCAAGCCTGCTGCTTGGTATTTAATATGCATTATCACCTTTTTGTCCTCCGAGCATATAAAGCAAGTAACTTATCTCCATTTACAGATGAAGATCTTGGAGCAGAAGACCTGAGACTCTCAGTAATTTCCCCCACCCGTTACCTAGGTACTGGCAGACCCTCAGTTCTAACCAAGGCTGACTGATTGCTACATTAGTCCTTTTAATCACTGGACGAGCCACTCAAACATTGACTCATTGTATCTTTAGGTCATCACTGAGTGGTCTTCTCACGTCATCCTTTAGGCAGCACCAAGAGTCCTTGGCAGCAGAGAGAGAGAGGCGGCGACAGGAGAGAGAGGAAAGGTTGCAGAGAATAGAACGAGAGGAAAGAAACAAATTCAGGTAAGATGGATTTAAAATTTTTTTTAATGAACTGAAAATTAAAGCACATGCCTTCACTGTTGCATATGGTTAATACTGGTATTAAAGGATTAGGGATTAATATGCTTGCTTCCGATACTCCCTCTGTTTTCAAGAAGAGCAAGCCTGAAGCAGGCTTGATCTGGTTTGTTGTGGCCTGTCTTCCTTTAACCTATGGCAGGAAACAGAGCCAGCCAGCCAGATTGAATTAAGGCCTGTGTGTTCTTGGGGCCTTCATTATCTAAAATAGTTTTATCCAGGCCTTCCTGAAGGCAGAGGACCTAATTGGCTTAATTTGACATTTTCCCCTGAAGCTATTCATGTTTTATTCATATTCTATTGGACACCTAAAAGAAAATGCTTTTCCAGTTTCTGGTTTCTTACTCCTTGTAGCAATATTTCGTATTTTTTAGGCAATAATATTTCCTCCTATGGAGGAGAATAAGGCATTGCATTGATTAGTCCCAGGCCTTTGTCCCCCCCTGGCCTCTTTGGTCTCTGTCCAGCTCTAAAGATGTGTTCTTGGGTGGCCCACTCCAGCTTCTGTGTCTTGGTCTGTCTGCTCTGCTGAATCCAGGATCTCTCCCTTTCTTCTTCAGTCAGATCAACCTTTCCCCCCATCCTCCTGATCCACGTCCTAACACTTGTCTGACCTGGGTTCATGCTGTGGAGTTCTCTAAAATGCTGGACACTTGGTTCATCTTTTCTTACACCTTTCATTCCTCCTTCTCTTTCTTTCTTCCCTTTGTCTTCCCCCTCCTTCCCTCTTGCCTTCTCCATCTCCTTCCTCCGCCCTCCTTCATCTTCCCATTCATCTCTCCCGTAGTTTCTACACTCTTTTTTCTTCTTATTTCTCTCCCATCTCCACTTCCTGTTTCCTCCATTCACTTTTTTTGGGAAACAGGCTTTGATCAATTACTCACAGTGAAATCTACGAAGGATGTAAAGCATTGTCAATGAGGATTTACAAGTTCAATAATGTTTTCTTTTCCCAGCAGCCAAAAAAAGCATAGACTCCTCTGTTCATGGGATTTTCCAGGCAAGAATACTGGAGTGGGTTGCCATTTCCTCCTCCAGGGGATCTTCTGACCCAGGAATCAAACCTGCATCTCGTATGTTCCCTGCATTGGCAGGCAGGTTCTTCAGCACTAGTGCTACCTGGGAAGCCTATATATAATCATAAAATGAGCAGAGCTGTGAATTTGCCTTAACCATAACTCACTACTATATGAAAACAAGTATCCCAAGTCTGGTGGGTAAAAAACTAATCCTGACTTTTGTAAGATAGAGATTCACAAGCTGCATGAAGTAAAGCAACATCATTATCACACCATAATTGTATGGTGTATCTTGAGCTGTCGGATTTCTACCAAATGATACATGGAAAGGCCAGACCTGTATGCACCATTTCTCATGAGGTAGCTCTGGAAGTTGTCACTTTTGGAAAAACCAATTTGTAAAACTATTGGAACAGGTTAGATGCTTCACGATTCAGGGCTTTCTGAGAGCTCCACATATTTCACCACCAAATAGCGGCAGAGCATCTGACTGAAACACATGGAAAATTCAGAGATTAGCTTACACGTTTAAGACAAGGTACCAGATCTGGGAAAGATGAAATCAGCATGCTCCCTCCTGTCTGTTCTATGCCATCACTCGATGCAGCCATCAGTCACGGACAGATTTAAAGCACGGGGCTCTGAAAACTCTGAACTGTAAAAGGGAGCAGGTGAATTCGGGATGGAGGCTACCATTCAAAGTTCCACCAAAACCAGGGAGAGTTCACCATTTTTCCCTCCAATATCACATGGCATGACTCAAAAGCATCCCCAAACCCAGAAGCACACGCCAGGCGTGAACTGAAAGAGCTCTAAGAGAACGCCTCTTTTTCTGGACTGTTGTTGTTGTTCAGCCACTCAGTCATGCCTGACTCTTTGCCAACCATGAACTGCAGCACACCAGGCTTCCCTCCTTCACTGTCACCCAGAGTTTGCTCAAATTCATGTCCACTGAGTTGGCGATGTCATTCAAACATCTCATCCTCTGTCACCCCTTCTCCTGCCCTCAATCTTTCCCAGCATCGTGATCTTTTCCAATAAGTTGACTCTTCGCATCAGGTGGCCAAAATATCAGAGCTTCAGCATCAGTCCTTCCAATGAGGAGCAGCAAAAGGAATTCCTGAGGGTTGGAGAGTCGAGAAGTCTCCTGTTTCATCTTATTTTTTTCTTTGTACCTCTCTCAGCCTCCAAGCAATATGGTTACACAAGCACAGTGATGACATTAGTGTCCAGGCAGGTGCCTAAAACTCAGGGAGGGAACCCTTCCTGTGCTCAGAAGAGTGTGATGCAAGAACACTTCTTTTCTCCATGTCTCCTCCTGCTGCATTGCCTTGTAAGCAGATGGAGGTACTGAAAGCCTGTAGCAGAGCAGGGAAAGTAAGGCCCACATTTTTTGCCTAGAGGACCAGGAAGGGAGACCTAAGGAGTCCAGAAAATGAAGGGAAAGTTATGAAAAGTAGAGAGGTCAAGAGAGCAATCCAGAGGTCATCTCTAGTTTGTCCACATGTGACTCAGAACCTAAACAGGATACCACAAACTTTGAAAACTAAGTTCAGAGTGGAACACACTTAGGTATCAGACTGGTCACTGGGTAGTGCATATAAGGACCTGATATGAATAGCATTAAGAATATTTGAGAACTGATCAAATACTGGAACCAATGTCAGAAGGCAATCAGAGCTTACAGGCTGAGCCTAACTTGGTTGATTGCCTGCTAAAGGAAAACAATCAAGATTCTTCATAGAATTTAAATAAGGCTCAGAGTCTCATTGCAAAATATTTAAAATATACAGAATGCAATCCAAAACAATTTGTCATAGGAATCCAGGGGAAAAAAATCTTCAAAGGGAAAAGAGAATCAAAATATGCTGAACACAAAAGGACATAGATGTTGTCATTATCAGACAAAGACTTTAAAGCAGCTATTATAAACATGTTCTAAGATGTAAAGGCAAATACTTTTGAAACAAATGAAAAGTCTCTGCAAAGAGATGGAAAATATAAAGAAGAAGCAAATGGAAATACATATAGAAGCAGAAAATACAGTAACCAAAATAAAAAAAGGCTTTGAATGGTTTCAGAAGCAGAATAGAAATGAGAGAAAAGTCAGTGAATTTGAAGATGAAACAACAGAAATTATCCAATCTGAAAGACAAAACTAAATACTGAAAAAAAAAAAAAGAAAACAGTGCCTCATGGACCCGTAAAATAATACATCTTAGCATTTGTGTCTTTGAGGTCCCAGAAGAATAGGACAAGAGTGTATTGTAATATATATTCAGCCCATATATTGGTAGTGTAAGAATTAGACCTGGGCAACCTCATCTTCAGAGACCATGCTCATAACTAACTATTCACTATTTTCTCTTGGTCACCAAAGAATCTCACTCATCATTTAAGAGCATAGTGAGATCCTGGCAAAATAAGCCTGTCTGGAAAAGAATGCTGATTATCAGTACAGACCACACAGAACTACTGATTATGATGGCTTCAATTCTATCCTGAAAATCTGAGGATGTGAATACAAAGAAATTCAAAGAAGGAAATAGGAAAAGCTTTATAGAATCATGCCTGGGATTAGCCATATGGCTCACCCTTTATCAGCCACCTCATTGATACAAGTTATTCATGTTCCTTGTGCTGTTTTCTTTGCAAAGCATTCTTATCTGTTGTTATTTTTGTTGAATATTATCATAATTTTCCTGGGTTATGGGAAATGTTATTTCTAGTGTGGTAAGTGATGAGAATGGATGTTTATAAATGATAACACATTTGTGCCTTTGTTGCTTTTTCTCCCCCCTCCTAACCTGGTTTAGTTGCTCTTACCATCCCTTTACATCCAGCTATCAGTGCACGGAGGGGTAGAGAACTTAAGCTACCTTGTGAGGTTCAGTGTAGAAAACTGTCATGTCACCGTTCTCCAGGAAAATAAATAGTTTACTGAGAAGGGACTGACCACACAGTCTTACATTTAGATTCAGGTTGGAACCTCACCAGGAGAAACAGACAAACAAGCATTAAAATTAGACAGATTTGGGCAAATTATGGATAAAGATAAGAGAGAATGCACAAAAGCTTCCAGTGATCTCTGCTTAGAAACTGAAGTGTGAGGGATTCAGAGGAAGAATCTTGGGCTGTGGAAGGAATATCTAAACTGTAGAGTGCAGTACAAAATGGCCAAGACACTTGGGCCCACTCAGATTTAAATCTTGAGATGAATGTTGGGGAGTTACCAGAGTTTGGTTGTGTGGTACTCACCTCTGAATACCATTGCTTGCTTGTCATTGCCATATCTTATTGATGAATTGGTTTACCTTTTAAAAATCTTTTTGTCTCACCCCTCTTCCCCATATACTTAAAGTCTTCTTTCTGAAGAGTAATTAGAGTTCTGAGTGAATCCAGTAATTCCTTGTTTTCATCTCTGTGATTTTATAGAAAAATTTAGTACTTTTAAAGTGCAGCCTTTATATTTATATTTTAAAAATTTAACAATAACCACTTTCCATTTCTGAGATGATAGTCAGTTTTCATGATATACTCTGTTAATAATTTCTTGGCAATTTTATGAACCTCTAATTCTGTTGTTTTCCTTCCCCATTTTGTTTGTTTTGCATACTTCGATTAGCCGAGAGTATTTAGACAAAAGAGAAGAACAAAGACAAGCAAGAGAAGAAAGGTTTGTATATCTCTTCTTTCCCATTGTAACCAAATGGCATGTGACTTTTCACTCTTAAGGAAGCCTGCAGAGGAGACTTTGGTAGTTAAAATGCAATAGCTTCACCTAAGACCTTGGGGAGCTGGCATTTTGCAGAATAGAGTGTCCCGGTTATCTCCATTTTCCAAGAAAGTACAGATTAATTATTTAGTGCCATCATGGTGTGAGATATATGTGTTTATTCCTCCAAAACCCTTCTCTAAATAAACATATAGTTTAGCTTACTGGCCTGTGGTATATATTTTAAATGTCTTTTTACTACCACTGTTGAGCCTGGGTTAGGTGTCCCTCCTGTGTATTTCCAAGTCATTTGTTCAGCATTTCTTCAACAAATACTTGAGCCCACACACTATGCCAGGCACTGGTTAGGGTGCCAGACCCTCCTGAGATTCTCCCTGGAGGTGCCTGACCACTTACCCATCCCCTTACTGAACTGTACTCGGTTCCTGCGTGGCAGGAACCATACCTGATTTTCCTTGGTGTCCCAGTGCCTGCCATAGGGCTTGCAGGTAGCAGACACTTAGGAAGAATGTATTGAACAAATGAGGCTTCCCTGGTAGCTCAGCGGTAAAGAATCTGCCAGCAATGCAGGAGACATGGGTTTGATCCCTGGGTTGGGAAGATCCTGTGGAGAAGGAAATGGCAACCCACTCCAGTATTCTTGCCTAAAGACTCCCAGACTCCTAGACAGAGGAGCCTGGTAGGCTATACAGTCCATGGGGTTGCAAAGAGTCAGACATGACTTAGCAACTACCAACAACCAACAATTTAATAAAGGAGCAAAAGAACCAACAGCTTTAAAATATTTAAGCTGTAAACCAGTTTGTTCATTTCAATGGCAACATACTTTGGATCCCTTTAAACCATATCAAGTTAATATTTTCAGTGTCTGGTAAATTTAGATAAGCAAAGGAAATTGTTTTTGGAAGTAGACCAGCAAAAAGCAAGTTTACCTCCTAGCACTGTCCAGCTGTACAGTTGTGAGAGCTGGACCGTAAAGAATGCAGAGTGCCAAAGAATTGATGCCTTTGAACTGTGGTGCTGGAGAAGATTCCTTTGGACAGCAGTGAGATCAAACCAGTCAATCATAAGGGAAATCAACCCTGAATTCTCGTTGGAAGGACTGATGCTGAAGCTGAAACTCTAGTATGTTGGTCATCTGATGCAAATAGCTGATTCATTGGAAAAGTCCCTGATGCTGGGAAAGATTGAGGACAGAAGGAGAAGAGGTTGTCAGAGGATGAGATGGTTGGATGGCATCACCAATGCAATGGACATGAACTTGGGCAAACTTAGGGAGATGGTGAGGGACAGGGAGGCCTGGCGTGCTACAGTCCATGGGTCACAAAGAGTCGGACCCAACTGTGCGACTGAACAGCTGTCCAGCCTGCAGTTATTCCTTCCACCACCAGGTGGGGATTACTGCACGGAGAGACTGGAAAGGCTGGGTTCATACCAGAGCCAGTCCAGAACCAATCAGTCTCAGAACTATGCCAATAAAAAGTGGAATTGTGCTAATTTTTTTTAGACACCATCAGCTAAATAGATCAGGACAGTCTGAGACAGGGAAGAGTGGAGACTGTCTGTGTTCAATTTAAAAGTTAGATGCTTACGTCAGCCTCATAAACAAAACCATGGCATTACTTTAATTCCAGTGTTCTATTAGATTATTGCCATCCTGATAACCAGTTGTGGCCAGCAAATTTATAGTGAAAGATGCTGGTAAAGACACTCTAGCAAGTACCTGTTTTTTGTTTTTTGTTACACTGGAGGACATGACATGGACTCCCTTGACAGTCCAGTGATTAAGACTTTGCCTTCCAATGCAGGAGGTATGGGTTCGATCCATGGTCAGGGAGCTAGGATCCCACATGCCTCACAACCGAGAGACCAGAACATAAAACAGAAGCAATATTATAACAAACTCAATAAAGACTAAAAAAATATGGTTCACATAAAAAAAAAATCTTAAAAAAAAAAAGAAATCAAGTTGTATCTTTTAGCTTTCCGTCTGGACTCTGAACTTTTTTGAGCTTTTGGACAACTTGACAGTCATGTTGTATCTGTACAGACAGGACTTTAAAGCTCCTGGAGAGACCAGGTACTGTGTGCACCAAGATCTGAGCTGGTTCAGACTGGAATCTAGTTTTTTCCAAATTGCTGAGGGCTGCCTCTTTCTGCATATTATTTACTACTCTCTCCCCCAAAGTAGAGCATCACTTACCTGGAAAACTCATGCAAAGGAGGTTTCTACTCCTCTTCTCTGGCCTCCACTCTCTCCCCTATACCACCCGCCACCCTGGGTCTTCTTAGCTGGTGCGGGAGTGGGTTCTCCATGGCCCCATGTGGGATTCTTTCCATACAGCCTGCCTTTCTGTTTACCTGAGATTTGGGGAAGCAGCCAAGTGTTTTCCTATGATTTGGACCAGCCACTTTTCCTGGTTAGTTGGCTGTTTGAATTACCTGGTAAAGATGGAAGTGAGGGAGGTATACTTTCATCCCTTGTTGGAAAGCAGTTGGGAGTTCCTGGTAAGCCAGGAAAAGGTAAGATTTCCAAGTTATAATGGAACTTGGAAATGGATGGGAAAACTAATGGAGATCAGAGGTGGAAAGAGACATGGAAGAGAGCTCCATCTGTTAACTCTTCAAGGTGGAGCCAGGCATGTTTGTTTGGTCCCATGATTCAGAAAAGACAGCCAGACTCACAGCAGAGAGGTTTTGAGGTTCATATAACCTAGTGTAATGAGATGAATGTCATTTTGCTATTTTGGGGGGTAATGGCCATGCATACAAATTTGGCTTAATTTTTAATTTTAAAATTTCATGTCATCCCATTCCATAATTTTAGGTAAGCTGTTTTGTTGATAATGGTGCAGATTCAGTGTAAGTCTCTGTTAGGTCTATTTCTAATTTTTTGTAAGTATTATAAGAAAGTCTCTGTCTGATATTGATTGACTTGATGTTCACGAATTATTCTTTTTTTAGGGGTGATAAGAAATGAGATCCAAGCTGGGAATCTTTGGGCTGGGGTAGGGGTCAGGGTGAGAGTGGTCTGAGGGAGCTGCAGGATTTGGAGAGGAGGTGCCTTATGGGAAGCAGAGGTTCTGGGACAGAGTGCAAACAGGATGGCTGGGACTGGGCGAGGATTTGAGAAATTATGCATCAAAGTGACCCTGAAGCAGTAAGAGCAGATTCTGAACGTGATCTGAGGACAGACTAGAAGTTAGAGGGAGCCAGGTTTTGGTTTAAGGGAGAATTTCCAAGCACTTGGGTGGCAGGAAGAGTCATTAGTAGGTGTAGTGAAAAGTCATGCAGGGTTTCTATTGGACCCTGTGTAAAGAGCCTAACTTATGCCCCCTGGATGGCAGTGACACCAGCCTGCCACCCACAGTCCTGGTGGGTATTGTTGCTGCTACTGCTAAGTGGCTTCAGTCATGCCCAACTCTGTGCGACCCCATAGACTGCAGCCCACCGGGCTCCGCCATCCCTGGGATTCTCCAGGCAAGAATACTGGAGTGGGTTGCCATTTCCTTCTCCAATGCATGAAAGTGAAAGTGAAGTCGCTCAGTCATGTCCAACTCTTCATGACCCCATGGACTGCAGCCTACCAGGCTCCTCCGTCCATGGGATTTTCCAGGCAAGAGTACTGGAGTGGGGTGCCATTGCCTTCTCTGGGTGGGCATTGAGCTCATTACAAAGTCTGTTTCTCTCATTTTCACTGAACTATGAGTGCCACAAAGGTACGTATTTTCTTATTTATTATTAAATCTCTAGTGCCTACTAGAGATTTAATAATTTAGATTTGGGGAGTTTGTGATGGACAGGGAAGCCTGGCATGCTGCAGTTCATGGGGTCGCAAAGAGTCGGACATGACTGAGTGACTGAGCTGACTTAACTGAGTGCTTTTAGTTTTTAGCACATGACAGGCACTCAGCAGAATATTTAATAAATAATGAAAAGATAAATGAACTAGATGTAGACAGAGGCAAGATAATGAGAATGTTTCAATGAGGGTAGGCAAAATGAAAAGTATTTTGAGTCGGGGGCATAGTCTGTTGATAGAAACCCAGTACTTTGTTCCTAGGAGGCTACGTCAGAGTCTGTTGATTGGAGGTGGTGTTGCTAAGCAGCTGAGGCGTGACCGTCATCAAATGGGCTGGGGGCTCCTAGGATCGAGCAGCAGTTAGACCACTCTCACAGGGAAGGTCGGGATAGAGGTCCAGCTTCCTCCCCAGGTTTTGCCAGAGGTGTCCATGGGGCAGGAGAGGTTTCTGAGCTTGAAGGTCTCCATGCTGGGTAGCCTGGTGCTCCCCAAGCATGCCCATCACCACTCCACCCATCGTGGGAACACAGAAACATGGCAGCTCTTGACACTTGGGCCTCCCACCTCTGCCATGTTTTAATGTTAATTGTGGAAAAGTATACATAACACATAACTTACTGTTGTAACCATTTTAAAATGTATAATCCAGTAGTGTTAAATGCATTCACATTTTTGTGTAACTAGCCTCCAGTACTCTTTGTCTATGGAACTGACCCCTTAACCCTAAATCCTGCCGTTTTTTTCTGTCATCTAGCATCCTAAAAACAAGTCAGATTAAACCCCTGGCTCGTCCCCTCCACCTGTCTCAGGGATCCTCAAGTGTGACATCCATGAGCCAAGAGGTGCACAGGAATAGTCTTTGAGAAGTCTATTCAGAACCTGGACCCCTGGGGTCCCCCCTGAAAATGGGGTGAACCCTTTGGCTGCCCGCACATACCTTCCAGTCTGGCTGCCCACAGGGAGGGAACCAGAGAGGCCAGGGTGGGGCTGGCTGAAATGGAGGTTAGTGATGGGTTGTCCTCCTGGCCTGAAGCCTTCTGTGTGGGGCTTCGTTACTTCTCTCCCTGATTTTGCTAGAGCATCTCTTGCCTCCTCTGGGATCCCCACCTCTGGGACATGTCCAGATCCTCTTGTTTGCCCTGGATTCCCCCTGCCCTTGCCGCTTGGACTCCACGTGGGGACACGTGTGCCCGTGATGGGATCTCCTGGCCTCCCCGCCTTCCTGGCCTTCCATTTGCCCCCAGCCCTTTTATAATAAAATACAGGCCCCAACACTTGCCCTCAAGACCACTGTCTTCCATGATCCCTGTCGCTTCCACCACCTGGTAGTTTTATGGGGCCCATCTGCATTAACTTCAGAAGTATCTTCTTTTTGATACTTTTCCTACTTTTTGAGAGATGATGTTGTTGGCAAGGAAAATCCAGAGTCTCTAAAGCTTGCTTTCTGGGTCGAGTTTCACCCTGTTAACCATGAGACAGACATTTGTAAATGCAGATCCACTTCATGCGTTTTACCAGAGAGTCACCAGGAAAGTAAGCTCACTCCTCAAGAAAGTGCAATCGGGTGGCCCTGCCCTCTGGCGCCCTGGGCTGCGGGGAGACGAGAGCAGGTGGGCTGCTCCTGGCGGGTTCTTTGCCTGCTTCCCATCAGCCCGTGAATGCACGGTGCCCAGGGAAAGAACTGAGGATGGTGATCTTCCTGTTCTCAAAAAGTCCTATTATCTGCTTGTTGAAAACAGACTGGCATATGTGAAAAGATGACTAAATATGCCGGGCAGTAAATGTAAAATGCCATTTGAGTTGAATGGTCTACATATCCGACATGAGTTCAGAGGCAAGGGCAAGATCACTTCCAGCTGTGTGGTCAAGACAGGCCCCCCCCCCCCCCCC
>SJYT01050724.1:532572-563948 GCA_006410635.1 Cephalophus harveyi | reverse complement strand
GCGAGCCCGTCCTGGGGCCTGGCGGGAGAGCTGTGATGACTGCAGACCTGGGAGCCACGCCCCCTGAAGGATTGATGAAGAAATGTGTTCTTTCTAAAGACATTCTTTTAAAAGGTTCAATTTGTGTGCTCTGCCTTTCTTATCCAGCTGAAGTAAGAACACCGTGTGTGCCGTGTCTGGGTGGGGGCTACAGGGTCTAGGGCCGGGGGCTTACCTTTGGGAAGTAACTGAAGCAGTGAGTTCGGGTGGATGTGAGTGAGAGTCTGGACTAAGCATTTGCAAAGTTTTGTGGTGCTATGATAGTCACAAGTGGTTTCCCAGGTGGCACTAGTGGTAAAGAACCCGCCTGCCAATGCAGGAGAGATCGGAGACATGGGTTTGATCCCTAGGTCGGGAAGATTCCCTAAAGTTGGGCATGGCAACTCACTCCAGTATTCTTGCCTGGAGAATCCCATGGATGGAGGAGTCTGGTGGGCTAGAGTCCATAGGGTTGCAAAAGAGTCGGACACCACTGAAGCGACTTAGCATGCACTCACACATGATAGTCAAAAACCTGCTGCAGCTGAGTTCATGAATTTATTCCTGAACAAATAATGATGGGTAAAATTAGCAGACATCTGGAAGAGGCACATATTTCAGAGTTATTTTGGTCTGATCTATAAAGCACTCTATGAGGAATATGATTGGTAGCTGGTCTTAATAAACAGTTAGTGGGTTCTGCCTGCCTGAAATGCAAAACAGATGTATCTTTGTTCTTTTAAACTGACTTTGATGAATAAACTATATGTGACGTCAGGGCCAAGCTATTGGATGTCTGAGTCCTACTCAGAAATATTTTAGAATATAAAAAACTTTCCATGGTCGACACCGAGAGAACAAAGTGAATTCCAGTCACATTGCTGTTAACGTTGAAGCAGGTTCAGAAATCCAGGGAGGGCTTCATCCAACAACCTTTTGGTATTCTGGGGCATTGTTCCTGTCTGCTGCACCAAGGCACCCTCCCATTTCACAGCTGACAGCTCTGAGGGTGTGTGGTTTTCAGCTGTCACTGTTGGGGCTTTCTGATGGTCATTATTGCTGTTTGGCTTGTTTGCACAAATGTTTCCTAAAAGAGCAAACTAGGATTCTGCAGCAGTGATCTGGTATCTGGAGACTGATGTTACCACTTCCCCCAATTTGTTTGGTTATGAATGATGCAGGATTTTTAATCATTAGCATCTTGGCTTTGCTGGGTGTTTTTGGCAGACGGGCCCTCCAGCCAGCCCTGCGCTGTGCTCTTTGCATCAGGAAACCAGCTCACTCTGCAGGTGTTTCATCCATAAACAAGCACCAGCCACGGACTCCTCTTTCTTTTTACGGAAACCCTTTGGAATTTAACTTTCAGATACAAATACTTGGAGCAGTTGGCAGCTGAGGCGCATGAGAAGGAGCTGAGAAGCCGGAGTGTGAGCCGGGGCAGAGCTGACCTCTCCTTGGACCTGACCTCACCGGCAGCCCCCGCCTCCCCCGCCCCCCTGGGTCGTAGCCCTTCATCTCTAGACTCGCAGGAGGTTCCCACGGTATCATCCTCCTCCCCAGGAACGCCTCAGCATCCCCAAGGTGAGTGAAGGGAGAGTAGAGGGGAACTGATGGGGTAATTAACATCAGACAGGCTTCTAGGCAGCAGGAACCATCCCAACGTGCAAACTCATACTGAGAGGCAGCTAATGGGAAGCTTCGGGGGTGGCTGTGACCTGAGCTGTCACTAATAGCAAGGGGTTTGCAGAGCCACTTACTACAGCAAAATTATTTATAAAGCTTGTCAGTGTATGTTCACTGGAAAGGGAGAATGCTGAAAATAAGGCTCACTTTGACATTTAATCCTAATTCACAGGATAATAAGTTAGGGTTAATTTATTCCTCTGTCGTTTGCATGTTCTCTATTTATTGGCTCTGCCCAATAGGGTGACCCCTTTTAAGTGCTCCTCCCGTAGGAATTGTCGATCTGGTTTAAGTTACACTGATAGAGGATAAAGTTAATCAGAGCAAACAAAGAAATACGGACCTCATGCAAACAGAAGTAAAATACTGAAGAAGAAAAAAGATAGTAAAGATGACTGGCCTGTGGTATGGGGGCGGGTGTTAGCATGCAGACAGACAGGCCCTCCCCGGAGAAATTGCCTGTCGTCTTAGCTTTATTTGGAGACAAGCAGTGCCATCTCCACTTGGAGCATCAGCAGTTTTCCTGATGGCTCTGCAAATTGTGGGTCCGTTTTCTTTCACATTGTCAGAGAGGACAGTTCTTGGGTACAGGCGCCTGACACTGCGTATTGACTAACCCTGCAGCCAGCACTGTTTGGTTTAATCGAGTGTTATGGCTTGCAGCCTGCTGTAGGCTCAGCCAACTGAAGACAGCGGAGACACTAAACTTTTAACTCTAGGAAGGCTGACTAAATATGGCGTAAAGTCTAATTTAAACAAGGCAGGACTCCATGACCTCAGCAGAACTGGCTGTAACTGAACCATCTTGTCTGTTCAGTTCTTTGCTGGCTCTCCGAGCCTTGAGGCTCAATCTCCTGGTGCAGGCTGGTTCCGTCCCAGCTCCCCATCACGTCCTGTTACTCCTGGTCCTGGAGCCATGGAAGATTGTCCTGGGCAGATGGTTCAGTCCTAGATGAGTAATGTCGGTCTTAAAATGTTAAGACTCCGGGAATCAGGAAAACAGATTTCTCTGTAACAGCAGTGTGCTTTCCAAACTCGGCCTGATATCACTGTTCTATCTAAATGGTGGTATTTCCAGAGGCCATATAAAAAATATTCCCCCTGCAAGCTGTGGTTCAGGACTAAATCTGGGTTCTTTTAACTCTCAGAGTTGTTATCTCCAGCACTTTACAGAAGGGTTTTGTCCAAACTGTGACGTACAGAATGGCCCCACGCTAAGAAGGAATTGTCAGTATCTATAAATACTGTTTGTTCTTAAGATTTTTAATCTTTTTGATGTTTGCAACCAAGACAACTCCTCAAGTATTTTGTCCAGTGTCAGTCAAACTTGAAGCCATCCTATCCATTTAAAAAGTATTTTAAACTTTAATCAGAACACAGGAAATATTTTGTATGCACATAATATGCATTTGTGAAAGGTTATTTCAGTGTGCTTTCAGAAAGATAAATAGCAAATGTCATTTTCCTCTTCAGACAAGGGGTAAACAGAGACTAAGACAATGTTTGAAATCATACCCTAAGTGGTTATCTACATCAGAAAAAGGAATACTGGACTTGAATTTAGACACAGTTACAAATTAACAAAATAGCATTGGTGTTTCCTTTTTCCTTAGGGAGAGGGGAGAAGCAGTGGCTCTTATAGAATCTAGAAACACTTCCATCATATATTAAGTTATTATCATCCATCAAATCAGTTGGAACCAGCAAAGTGTTCTAACATCCTTGTCCTAGTACATAACCGAGTTATTCAATTGGGAAGTCTAAGTGTAGAAAAAGAAATGCTGTAAGAGGATGCTCTCAAGCGAACTGATGAAGCATCTTTCTGATTTGGAGCCTTTGGACCAGAACACAAAAGTAGGTGTGACATAAGGGTTTTTCTTCGCCTGGTTTGTTATCATTCTTGGAAGCATTCCACTAGTTCCCGGTTAATGGTCTCATCTTTTCACTAGGTCCCCCTTTTCAAATGCTCAGAGTAATTTTTTGCTGATCCCTAATATTTAGAATATTCCAACAGCTGGGGGAAGAATAAAATATATAATCACACATCCAGATGTTTGTCCTGCACCAAACACCTGGCACATGGTCCAAACATGCCAGGGGTTGACTCGCTTTTTCATTCTTTATCTTTGTGGGGTCATATGCTAATAATTCATTTCACATTTCTGTAGCACTTAGCTGCTTCCTTCCAAATGCTGCTCTTAAATACCTTGTGGTGCATCTCAGTAAAGAAGGGAGATGCTCTTCTCCATACTTCATGGAGGCTCAGATAGATGGGGACGTGCTTCAGATCTGGCTGATGCCATGCTGGGAGTAAAAATCACTGTTTCCCTCCCAACCCAGCCATTCATCGTGCCATCGTATCTGTGGTGATGCTCCCAAGAATCCCATGCCATCCCCTCATGACCCTCTCCCCAGTATCTATCAAAATTGTGACCTACATTTCAGAATTATATTTACAAAGAAAAAGGAACAGCAAATATTTATTCCTGAATTATGTATTCCTTAGGGTTAAAGGTCACTTTGTGAGTTCTTACTTGAATTCTTTTGATAACAAAGTATATGAAAACACTAAAGCTTTCTCTCCCTTTTCCCTTACAAAATATATTTACGAAGAGGGAAGAGTTAATGGTAAAATACCTGTAGCATTATGTGGCGTCTAGTGAGATCTTTCAGCCAAAAACCTTCCCAGCTAAATCTGCTGTAACTTTTGTGTAAATCACGCCACTACTCCCACCATCCAGTCAGTGTGTGCTTGAATTATTTTTCCATCTGGCCTTCTTGTGGTTCATAGCAGGTGTTTGTCCCAGTGGTGCCTAAAACTGGTGGTGATGATCTGAATATTTTTCCTTTGTGTCAAGCTGCCAGGCCCAAACACATTCATGTGCTTTCGTTTGCGCTGTGCTCTAATTAACGGAGACAATTAGCCCCCAGTTTAGGTAGCCATGGAAGGACCGCGCTCTGCATCCATTGCTTTAATTATTATTTTTTAAATTTTATTTGTTTATTGGCTGCACTGGGTCTTCATTGCTGCAGAGATGGCCTTCACGGCTTTCTTTAGTTGCGGAGAGGGGGCTCCTCTTCGTTGCAATACGAGGGCTTCTCACTGCAGTGCTTCTCTTGTTGTGGAACACAGGCTCTAGGGCACCAGAGCTTCAGTAGTTGTGGTTCCTGGGCTCCAAAGCACAGGCTCCGGAGTTGTGGTACATGGGCTCAGTTGTTCCGCAGCCTATGGGATCTTCCCGGGCCAGGATTTGAACCTGTGTCCCCTGCATTGGTAGGCAGAGTCTTATCCCCTGGACCACCAGGGAAGCCCCATTGTTTGAATTATGCTTTCCTTATTTTCACCAAGCCCTCATGGTATCCATCAGAATATCTATCCAATAAATGTGTTTCCTGTTATTTTAAAGCATTCACAGCTGACTGTGGAAACAAACAAGTTTTCCTCACTAGGTAGAGAAAAGGTGCAATGTTCTTTTGGAATGGAGTTCTTCGATGTGGCTTTAAGGAAATTACTCTGAGGATTGAAAACAATCATAATCTAGAAACTCCCTGGCAGTCCAGTGTTTAGGACTGCACTTTTAATTCCAAGGGCCTGGGGCTCAATCCCTGGTTGGAGAACTAAGATCCAGCAGGCCACTTAATATGGCCAAAAAAAAAAAAAAAAAAAAGATAATCTATGGGCCCACAATGAAGTCAATGCAGCAAGGTAAACTATTATGCCAGTGGGTGTCAGATCTTGGTAACCTATTTCATGGAAACAAAGTGGAGAAAATAGCTGATCTCAAAACCAGGTGTTGACGGTGGTCCCTGCAGGATGTCTCAGCATTGAACTGCCTTCCTTGGAGGCTAGAACTGTGTTCTTCCCAGGCTCCCTGGCTCAAATACCTGAGTCCCCCCTGAGGCTAAATGAGAGAAATGACCATTTCCCAGGAGAAGGAAGACGCTGTCAAGAGTTGATAAGGTGATTTCACTCATTAATATAGCCATGAAAGAACACATAATGGCTAGATTAATTTTCTTATTTTGAGCTCAGTACTCTTTATTTTACACACAGAGCTAGCATGTTAGAGATGCATTTAGAAATTTACCATACTCTGTTAATTCTATGTCAAGGAAAAATATGTTCAACAGTATGATTTTTTTTCTGCCTGTAATTGATTCCTACATATTTCCAAATGTCTTACTCTTTGGCCCTGGAAATATAAAATGTGGCTTATGTGGTCACGGCCTGTTCACCAGCACTCAGCTGGAGGCACTTACAGAAATTATGGGCATGGTAAACTGATATTTTCTCTAAGCCAAGAATAGAACCTAGGTCTCCCACCTTGCAGGCGGATTCTTTACCAGCTAAGCCACCAGGGAAGCCCAAGAATACTGGAGTGTGTAGCCTATCCTTTCTCCAGGGGAACTTCTTGACCCAGGAATAGAACCAGGGTCTTCTGCATTGCAGGTGGATTCTTTACCAGTTGAGCTACCCGGGAAGCCCCTAAGCATTTACAGTACTGGTAAATATGATAATTGTTCTAGTCTTCTGATCTTCATACCTGGAAATAAAATATAGACATACAGTAATGGCATAAAATGTTCAATTTGTTTCAGTGAATCATCATTTTTCATCATTTTCATTCATCCTGGCTACTGTCATTGTTACCAGTCACTGACTGAGCATCTTTGTTACCTTCATTGTGTAACATATTTTCGGTGCCCTTCAGGCAAAAAGGTGCTCTTCTAGGTTACCCTGTCCAGAGGGTAGAGATCAGAAACATCTGGCATCCTGTTTCCAGCTGGCACAAGAGTGATGGAATATCATCCATCATCAGCCTAATGCATGCGGGTTCCCTTGCATAAAGCTTCTGGACACATCCAGTCCAGGATTTCGTGAGTTGGCAGGAAACTCGATTCCTGGTGGTTCTGTGACTCAGGGCTGCCCCACCTCACCTGACTGCTGCTACTTAATGCCATTTGTTCAATGAGACAGAATCTCTCAGGGACACAACCCAAGGGCAAGGCCAGGGCCCCCCTGCCTGCTATGCCTGCTGGGGAACATTTGACAGCCTTTGTGAATCATGGGAGGTTTGTGCTTGCCATTTCTCTGTTTCTAAAAAAAAGGAACAGATAATACTTTCCCATTTTTCCTCTTACAGAGAATGACAGTTGCCTGCGGTGTGTCTTCTTATACCATTAGATAAAACATTAAATAGTCCTGAGTTTATTTGAAGCAAAGTATAAATCCTACTGAAGTTTACTTAAGTAAAGATGAGGCTCAGAGTGGCATTGGGACTGTTGTTAAAGCAGGATATTACATGAGTGCCATGATAATCTCATGGATGACAAATAGGCGTCAATATCTGCCAAAGGTCTGAGACTTCACCCTACTTAAAAGCTAGTAAGTTAGCCCGCCATGATCTCATGGATGTTGGCAGAAGACACGAAACTCCTGGGTCAGAAACAAAGGACGTTATTACTCACAGCGAGAGTAGTAGCCAAGATTGCAGCATCTGTGCCATTTCTGCAAGTCGCGGTTTCCACAAGGTGATGCGAATAAGCCCACGTGACACCTGCATATGCACTGAGTGGAACCCTAAGTTTAAGGATCTCAAATCTTTATTGGGCAGTAAGCGCATCTTTCCTTTGTCCCAGGGGGAGACGTGATCTTGCTCACAGTGGGCGATAAACCAAGTAGTGGTTGGTTCCCAAGGAAGACTGTCTCTGTCTTACAAGGCTGTTTTCTATGCATACCTCCTTAGAAGGATGGTCCAGAATCAAGGCTCTGGTGGCTTTGCTTGTAAGACTCCAGAAATGAGAGACCCATGGAGAATTGTTTCCAAGATTGGATACTACCCAAAGCAATCTACAGGTTCAATGCAATCCCTATCAAGCTACCAGCGGTTATGGTGATTTTTAACCGACCTTGATCATCAAAGTTTCATTCTAAAAACTGTTTAATGTAAACAAAAAATCCAAGTTTGAAACAGCCGTTGGCTTGTTTGTTCCTATTTGACAAGAAGGAGTATCGGGAGCTGTAAAGCCCAGTCCGGAGCAGGCGCTGTGTGAGTCTGGAGGTGCTCCAGGGCATCCGGAGAGACAGGAGTGCCTTTCATCCCAGGGGAAAACCTTGGGAAAGTGTTTCCAGCTACAGTCAGGCCTCCTCGGGTGGGCGCTGTGGTACAGCAAAGAAGAATAACTCTCAGGTTTCTTCTCGCCTCCTTATCTGTGCTCAGGACTTCGCTCTCTCCTCTGCCATCTCCATCTCCCCTCTTCCCCACCACCCCGCCCTGCCCCCCGCCCAGTGCCCCTCCTCCCCCGTACCCCTCCCTTTCCCCACCCACTCCCACAAGACATTTGTACAAAATGATACAACACCAGCAGTGAGGCAGGATAATCAAACACTGGTTTTCCAGTCCCTAAAAGGATACTTTTTCAAGACCTTTCCTGAGTTCCACAAATCTTTAGAGCTTTCCAAAGAAAAAGATCTTCTAAAGAAGCCACCTCCACCAGATACACTGGGAAGTTCCAGTAGCTTTCTGTTGACTTTCTCGGTTCAGCAACTCTGTCTCTTTCTTCTAGAACTCTCTAGACTTGAACGTGTTACTGGGCTTTCATGTCGTCATCATCTTCCGTCATTGTGATTTCATCATCTTATCTCCCATTTGTCCTCATTTTGTCTCAATCTTCTTACCGACTCTTCTTCTAGCTGCCCCCTAGGTGTCAGATTTTTCCAGGATTCCTTCTCCAGCAACCCCCTGTGTCACGCCACACCTCCTGCACCTTCACAGGCCCATCTGAGATTTTTAGCAATCTGCCAAGTGCTGAAATCTACCATGTCTGCCTGTCCAGCTGTGGCCTTCCTGAGCTCAGGACTCATGTATCCAACCTCCTTAGACATCACCATCTGAATACTCCTTAGACACTTTGGACTTACCAAGTATCAGTCAGGGGCATTTTGATGGGAGGTGTCCCTCATCTCTCTCCCATAAAACTAGCAAATCTGCTCATACCTCCCAGTCCTTGTCTGGTTAAGACCGTTTCTCTTGGCTTCCTTATTTAAGTTGGAAGCAGATAGGTAACTTTGACTTCTCCCTTAATGCTTACCCCTACATCTAGTCAGTCACCAAACGTCAATGTGCTCTTTTCCCTCAAATCAGCCCTCTCCCTTGTCTTCCCATTGTCAATGCTTCAGTCCAATATTAACCATCTCTGATCTGGACCATTTCTGTAGCTGCTTCTATATCTCACCTCCCCAGGTTCTTCTTATAGCCCAACTCCCTCCCCCCCAGAAAAAATCATGTCTATACCATGATTTGAAAACCCGTAGTGGCTCTCCATCATCTACAACATGAAGTTAAGACCTTGCGTGGCACTCAAGACTCCTGGGTATCCAGTCCCCACAATGAGCCTCTTATGACCATAAACACCTCTACATGTTACGCTCCATCAGGACCAAACCACCCTCAGGGTGGAAAGGTGTCTTGTTCTCTCTCTCTGTTTTTCTCCTGAGCCATTCTTGAATCTCACGTGTCTCTTGTGGTTTAAACAGCTTGCTGCACCCAGTGTGATTTAAGAGTCCAAGGACCTGTAGTTGGAGAGAACATGGCCCGTGACTGTAAGCCCAGGACTTCTTACAGCGTTCCACTGAGGCTCAGTGAAAACTGGATTGTCGGAACTCTGAGGGCGGGTGTGGGATCTCCAAGGTGGTATCTTCCCAAAGGACTTTTGAAAGTAATTTTGAACATATATGGATTTCATCTTAAGGGGTGGTTTAGGCCCAAGCCTGTTTGAAAACTCTGGCTCTAATTTTGAGGACAAAGCTGGGCTGTATTTTAAAGGCATACAAATTCATTAGACCAGTGAATCGGTATTTTGCAGGTAATATGTGTCTTTTTTTGGAATAAGCCGAAGTGGACTGAGTTTGGGCCCATCCTAATGAACCTGTTCCTATAGAGCAATGATTCTCAGCCAGGAGTGGTTTTTGCTCTCAGGGGACATTTGGTAGTGTCTGGAGATATTTTTGGTTGTCAGAACTGGGAAGGAGCTGCTATTGGTCTCCAGAGGGAAGAAGCCAGGAATGCTGCTGAATATCCGACAATGCATAGGACAATAGGCTACAGCCCCCGCAACCTACAACAAAGACGTATCTGACCCCAGATATCCAGAGTACTGAGTCTGAGAAATCTGGCTCCAGAGTGAATCTGAGTGAACAGCTTAGAAAGAATTGGCCTAACACCAACGGCAAAATCTAAAGAATTTTCAAAGTTGTGAGCATTTTCTCTTGGGACCTTTTTCACATTTATATGATTAAACCACAAGTTTAAAGTCCATGGTGTTAGTTATTAGCTCTGAGCTGAGGAGGTCCCTGGAATCCACACCATTTGGAGCAGCTATCATAGAACTGGCTGGCCCAGCCCTCCGTTTCTTAAGACCTGCCAGAAAGCCAAGTCCTGGCAAAGTCATCGAGACACCATCACAGACTGAAATCAATTGAAGCCACCCAAAGACTTATTAAATTCAGATCTTTCTACCAGCCGTTTATCTCTTCAAAGAGAAATTGCATGACAGGGGATCCCAGTTGGACACTCTGGACTCAGCTGTCAGGGACATTCATGAAAGCAGAGCTGGAACATTCGTGCCCACTTTTTTTTTTTTTTTTCAGGAATGGTTATGTACTTGTCTTTGTGGCTTAAGTCACCCACCACACAGTGTAACATCATGATTAACAGCCCAGGCTTTTCAATCAGGCCGATCCAAGGTCAAATCCCAGCTCCACTTGTCATAAGGGTCTGTTGGAAGTAGGTGACGCATGCTCAAAGGGCCCACGGGCAGGCTGTGAAGGGACCATGTGCAGAGGTGCAGAGTGGGACCTTCAGAGTGCACGAAAGTGCCCAGAGATGAGCAGCAGGGGGGAACTGCCAACACCATTTCTGCCTCCAGGCCTGGAAAACTTAAGGGAACAGCTCGGGCTGGGTAAAAGCCATAGCCTTGGGAAGGGAGCCCTGAGGACAGAAATGCTGGCCTGACATCTTCTGCCCAACTGGCCCCTCATAAAGAGCGGGAACATAAACACACCAGCCTCTCCTTCCTCCTGCGTTTGCAGGTGCCTCCCAGGGCTGACCCGCCTGGAAGTGAGGAAAAGCAAATGCAGGAGCTCCTCCCTACAGAAGCTGGCCTCCCAGGGCACAAAGCAGGACAGAGAATGGGTCTTGGAGCAGGCCCAGAGTATCCAGCATGCTGTGTGGCCCTGGATGAGTTACTTAACCTTTCTGAACACCATTCCTCGTTTCTCACATGGGAACATTAATCTTCACATCGTTGGTAAGAGAAGTAAATAGGGTGATGTGCCCCTGTTTCCTGGGACAGCAACCATGTGTCAGAGGCACTCTGTAGATGGTAGCTTTTGTTTTTAATTCACTTAAGGCCAAGCAGAGCCTGAAGTCAGGTAAGATCAGATGAGAAGTTAGTGTGGGGCAAAGAACCAGCTAGTCTTAGTTGACGTCTGCCCTAGCTGACTTGAAACAGGGATGAGCTGCCTGAAATCCTCAAGACCTGCATGCTCCTCTTCTCTTGCCCAGTTTTGTGATCTGTATCAAGGACATCCTGGTTGTTAGACACGACACCCTTTTCTCTTCTCTCAACAAACACAGTTATGTTTTTCCTCTTCCCCTGTGGTTCTCAGGTTGATGGTTCTCATCCCGGCTCCCAACCTCTCTGCTGTAACATCTGTTTTCTTTGGATAAAGACTCCCTTTTAGTGGCCGTGCTCAGTTTATGAGTCCCTCCCCACAGGCTGGCAGCAACCCAGTTCCTTGTTACTTCTTTTGAATATACTGTAGCTCTCTTCCTTCCTATTGTATCTTCCACATTCTGTAAATTATCCCGTGTGTGTGTGTGTGTGTGTGTGTGTTGCACGAAAGTGCCCAGAGACTGTCTCTTATACACATCTAGATGTGTATAAGAGACAGCCCGTACCCCTCCCTTTCCCCACCCACTCCCACAAGACATTTGTACAAAATGATACAACACCAGCAGTGAGGCAGGATAATCAAACACTGGTTTTCCAGTCCCTAAAAGGATACTTTTTCAAGACCTTTCCTGAGTTCCACAAATCTTTAGAGCTTTCCAAAGAAAAAGATCTTCTAAAGAAGCCACCTCCACCAGATACACTGGGAAGTTCCAGTAGCTTTCTGTTGACTTTCTCGGTTCAGCAACTCTGTCTCTTTCTTCTAGAACTCTCTAGACTTGAACGTGTTACTGGGCTTTCATGTCGTCATCATCTTCCGTCATTGTGATTTCATCATCTTATCTCCCATTTGTCCTCATTTTGTCTCAATCTTCTTACCGACTCTTCTTCTAGCTGCCCCCTAGGTGTCAGATTTTTCCAGGATTCCTTCTCCAGCAACCCCCTGTGTCACGCCACACCTCCTGCACCTTCACAGGCCCATCTGAGATTTTTAGCAATCTGCCAAGTGCTGAAATCTACCATGTCTGCCTGTCCAGCTGTGGCCTTCCTGAGCTCAGGACTCATGTATCCAACCTCCTTAGACATCACCATCTGAATACTCCTTAGACACTTTGGACTTACCAAGTATCAGTCAGGGGCATTTTGATGGGAGGTGTCCCTCATCTCTCTCCCATAAAACTAGCAAATCTGCTCATACCTCCCAGTCCTTGTCTGGTTAAGACCGTTTCTCTTGGCTTCCTTATTTAAGTTGGAAGCAGATAGGTAACTTTGACTTCTCCCTTAATGCTTACCCCTACATCTAGTCAGTCACCAAACGTCAATGTGCTCTTTTCCCTCAAATCAGCCCTCTCCCTTGTCTTCCCATTGTCAATGCTTCAGTCCAATATTAACCATCTCTGATCTGGACCATTTCTGTAGCTGCTTCTATATCTCACCTCCCCAGGTTCTTCTTATAGCCCAACTCCCTCCCCCCCAGAAAAAATCATGTCTATACCATGATTTGAAAACCCGTAGTGGCTCTCCATCATCTACAACATGAAGTTAAGACCTTGCGTGGCACTCAAGACTCCTGGGTATCCAGTCCCCACAATGAGCCTCTTATGACCATAAACACCTCTACATGTTACGCTCCATCAGGACCAAACCACCCTCAGGGTGGAAAGGTGTCTTGTTCTCTCTCTCTGTTTTTCTCCTGAGCCATTCTTGAATCTCACGTGTCTCTTGTGGTTTAAACAGCTTGCTGCACCCAGTGTGATTTAAGAGTCCAAGGACCTGTAGTTGGAGAGAACATGGCCCGTGACTGTAAGCCCAGGACTTCTTACAGCGTTCCACTGAGGCTCAGTGAAAACTGGATTGTCGGAACTCTGAGGGCGGGTGTGGGATCTCCAAGGTGGTATCTTCCCAAAGGACTTTTGAAAGTAATTTTGAACATATATGGATTTCATCTTAAGGGGTGGTTTAGGCCCAAGCCTGTTTGAAAACTCTGGCTCTAATTTTGAGGACAAAGCTGGGCTGTATTTTAAAGGCATACAAATTCATTAGACCAGTGAATCGGTATTTTGCAGGTAATATGTGTCTTTTTTTGGAATAAGCCGAAGTGGACTGAGTTTGGGCCCATCCTAATGAACCTGTTCCTATAGAGCAATGATTCTCAGCCAGGAGTGGTTTTTGCTCTCAGGGGACATTTGGTAGTGTCTGGAGATATTTTTGGTTGTCAGAACTGGGAAGGAGCTGCTATTGGTCTCCAGAGGGAAGAAGCCAGGAATGCTGCTGAATATCCGACAATGCATAGGACAATAGGCTACAGCCCCCGCAACCTACAACAAAGACGTATCTGACCCCAGATATCCAGAGTACTGAGTCTGAGAAATCTGGCTCCAGAGTGAATCTGAGTGAACAGCTTAGAAAGAATTGGCCTAACACCAACGGCAAAATCTAAAGAATTTTCAAAGTTGTGAGCATTTTCTCTTGGGACCTTTTTCACATTTATATGATTAAACCACAAGTTTAAAGTCCATGGTGTTAGTTATTAGCTCTGAGCTGAGGAGGTCCCTGGAATCCACACCATTTGGAGCAGCTATCATAGAACTGGCTGGCCCAGCCCTCCGTTTCTTAAGACCTGCCAGAAAGCCAAGTCCTGGCAAAGTCATCGAGACACCATCACAGACTGAAATCAATTGAAGCCACCCAAAGACTTATTAAATTCAGATCTTTCTACCAGCCGTTTATCTCTTCAAAGAGAAATTGCATGACAGGGGATCCCAGTTGGACACTCTGGACTCAGCTGTCAGGGACATTCATGAAAGCAGAGCTGGAACATTCGTGCCCACTTTTTTTTTTTTTTTTCAGGAATGGTTATGTACTTGTCTTTGTGGCTTAAGTCACCCACCACACAGTGTAACATCATGATTAACAGCCCAGGCTTTTCAATCAGGCCGATCCAAGGTCAAATCCCAGCTCCACTTGTCATAAGGGTCTGTTGGAAGTAGGTGACGCATGCTCAAAGGGCCCACGGGCAGGCTGTGAAGGGACCATGTGCAGAGGTGCAGAGTGGGACCTTCAGAGTGCACGAAAGTGCCCAGAGATGAGCAGCAGGGGGGAACTGCCAACACCATTTCTGCCTCCAGGCCTGGAAAACTTAAGGGAACAGCTCGGGCTGGGTAAAAGCCATAGCCTTGGGAAGGGAGCCCTGAGGACAGAAATGCTGGCCTGACATCTTCTGCCCAACTGGCCCCTCATAAAGAGCGGGAACATAAACACACCAGCCTCTCCTTCCTCCTGCGTTTGCAGGTGCCTCCCAGGGCTGACCCGCCTGGAAGTGAGGAAAAGCAAATGCAGGAGCTCCTCCCTACAGAAGCTGGCCTCCCAGGGCACAAAGCAGGACAGAGAATGGGTCTTGGAGCAGGCCCAGAGTATCCAGCATGCTGTGTGGCCCTGGATGAGTTACTTAACCTTTCTGAACACCATTCCTCGTTTCTCACATGGGAACATTAATCTTCACATCGTTGGTAAGAGAAGTAAATAGGGTGATGTGCCCCTGTTTCCTGGGACAGCAACCATGTGTCAGAGGCACTCTGTAGATGGTAGCTTTTGTTTTTAATTCACTTAAGGCCAAGCAGAGCCTGAAGTCAGGTAAGATCAGATGAGAAGTTAGTGTGGGGCAAAGAACCAGCTAGTCTTAGTTGACGTCTGCCCTAGCTGACTTGAAACAGGGATGAGCTGCCTGAAATCCTCAAGACCTGCATGCTCCTCTTCTCTTGCCCAGTTTTGTGATCTGTATCAAGGACATCCTGGTTGTTAGACACGACACCCTTTTCTCTTCTCTCAACAAACACAGTTATGTTTTTCCTCTTCCCCTGTGGTTCTCAGGTTGATGGTTCTCATCCCGGCTCCCAACCTCTCTGCTGTAACATCTGTTTTCTTTGGATAAAGACTCCCTTTTAGTGGCCGTGCTCAGTTTATGAGTCCCTCCCCACAGGCTGGCAGCAACCCAGTTCCTTGTTACTTCTTTTGAATATACTGTAGCTCTCTTCCTTCCTATTGTATCTTCCACATTCTGTAAATTATCCCGTGTGTGTGTGTGTGTGTGTGTGTGTGTGTGAGTGAGAGTCACTCGTGTCCGATTCTTTGTGACCCCATGGACTGTAGCCCACCAGGCTCCTCTGTCCATGGAATTCTCCAGGCAAGAATACTGGAGTGGGTTGCCATTCCCTCCTCCAGGGGATCTTCCCAACCCAGGGATTGAACCCAGGTCTCCCTCATTGCAGGTGAATTTTTTACTGCCTGAGCCAGCAGGGAAGCCCACGTTATCCCCTACCATATCTCATTTTAATGTTTAACTGTTTGGCTGGGTTGGGTCTTTGTTGTAGCACACAGGATCTTCGCTGTGGTGTGTGGGCTTAGGTGCTGCACAGCATGTGGGGTCTTAGTTCCCTAACCAGGGATCAAACATGCATCTTTTGCCTTGGAAGGTGGATTCTTAACTACTGGACTGCCAGGGAAATCCCCCATATCTCTTTAGACAGTTTAATTTTTTTTCTTTCTCCTCCCTTCTACTCCCCCACCTCCAACCTTAAAATTTAAAGTTTTCTGAATCAGGTCAGTGCAGGTTCCAGCCAAATGCATTTTTCTGGCCTTTGCTAAGTGTGTCCTCGCAATGCCAAGATCCCATCAGTCTGCTGTCTCAGGATGTGGTCCAGGAAGACAGATCCCAGCTTTGGACGCCTTCTGTGTTGCCAAGCATTTCTTGCCATGTCCTCATTTCATTTCCAAGCTTGCACCCACCGCGGGGAGAAGGGTTGTCTGGCACCTGGACCTAAGCCTTTGCAGTTTCCCTCCATCCTCACTTTCTGAGAGCAGTGAGAGACCCCTACCCACAGAGAGGTTGGGGTTTAGTAGACAGTTAGTGGTCTGGCCACTGGCCTGCAATACTCCCGTGCCCCTTGGATCCGAACATGCTGCCCCCCCGCACCCAGGGGATCCCTTACCCATGTGTTCTCCCAGTGAAGCCCTTTATGCATTTTCTTCTCCTCCTGAGCTCCACCGGCTGCCATTTACCTCTTTCTCCTCAGCCTCTTTGTCTGCAGGGTTTGCTTCCTGAATGTTCACCCCACACTGACTAGGAGTCTCCCCCCGAAGCTACCAGCTCATCTCAGCTGTCCCCGCAGGAACTGTGGTTTGTCTGTGATGTGGGTATACTCAGGAGTTCTCTAGGGTCAAGTGGAACATGGCCCGTTTCTTCCTAAGCACCCATCAGCCCCCACAACGTGAAGTCCCAGGTCCCTAACTCACCCTCGAGGCTTGTTGCCCCAGCCCCTGACCCCAGACGTCTTTCGTTCCTCCTGCTTGCCCCTTGCTCCTGGTCTCTGCACATGCTTCTCCCTCTGCCCAGAGCTCTCATGCCCAGTTTTCCCTCTTTAGTTCCTTTTCACCCTTGAAGACTGTGCTTAGTACCATTTTAGCACAGGTCTTAGGACCCTTCCCAGGCTTTGCCAGAAGCCCTTGCCAGACCCTCCCAGGGCACCATGCCTTTGCTCTTAGAATATCCATCACACTTATAAATATTTGTCTATTGTGGCTGGTGGGAGCCGAGGGGCTGGGGTTTTCCCTGTGTCCTCTGACGGTGGGGTTTGCCCACCTTTGCTGTACGGAAGTCACGGGTGTTGTGTGGGATCTCTTAGCATCTCTGTAACCTCCGTGACAATAAAAAGAGGTCTGTAGTGCTGGATCTGGGTCGTGTGTCCGTGTGCTCTCACCACTGACACCATTGTTGGGTGTCCATGAAATGTTGTGAGGAATTTTCATCCCTCGGTATTGGCAAATGCCTTAACTCCCTGAGAACTTTCCCTGCAGGCCTGCGTGGTTCCTCCTGTTTCCCGGGGGACTCAGCCAGTGTGGATGGTACTTTCCCCCAGTGTTCTGGGAGAGCAGTGGGCGTGGCTTGGGGTGGAGACTCCAAAGGAGCAGCTGCATGTTTGTGGAGGGGACTGTTTGTGATAGCTGCTGCTGCTGTCACTTCAGGCGTGTCCGACTCTGTGCGACCCCATAGGCAGCAGCCCACCAGGCTCCCCCATCCCTGGGATTCTCCAGGCAAGAACACTGGAGTGGGTTCCCATTTCCTTCAATGCATGAAAGTGAAAAGTGAAAGTGAAGTCACTCAGTCATGTCCAACTCCTAGTGACCCCATGGACTGCAGCCCACCAGGCTCCTCCGTCCATGGGATTTGCCAGGCAAGAGTACTGGAGTGGGTTGCCATTGCCTTCTCCATTGGTAATAAAGCTGCGGACAAAGAGAAAGCGAAGGGGAGCAGAAATGTTCTGGAGTTCAGTGTCTAGTTTTGGGGTGTTTCCTAAGTGTCCATGAGAACTTTCTGAGCAAGACCACACTGCAGGCCCTTGGACGTGAAAGGAAGGCAGAGTCTTGTCCCCCAGGTTACTCGTGCCTCGTTGTTCCTGGGCTTGATTACTGCAGCTTGAGGAGGGCTCAGCTGCGCATCTTGTCCAGGGACTTCTTACTCATTTCTCAGGTCCCTCACTTGGCTGCCTGGCCCCATACCACCGTGACCCCACTGATGTGATTTTATGGCCTGTAGCCAGCCCGGTAGTGAGCCCTGTGAAGCAGGAGTGTGTGTTGCGTCCTGGACACACCTGTCACCTGGTGTATTCTGTGCAGAAGGTGTCAGGAGTGAGCAGCCCAGGTGTATGCCCCTTGTCCCCTCCCTTCTCCATCTTTGGTGGTTTGGCTTGATGCACTGTGTGTGAATGTTCTTTAATTGGTTCCTCAATAGCATAGCATCACACACTGCAGATTTGCAATGAGGCCTTATGGACGCTGAGCCTGTGTTCTGGTCAGGACATAGTTTTGGAGACAATGGTCTCCCCAGCAGTGATGAAAGAGAGACAGTACCCCAGCGGTCAGATCATACATTCAAATGTCTGCTCCAGGGAGTAAGGCCTGAACAGAGCAGGATGAAAGTATGCTGTTTATTCCCCAGAGTGTGTGGCTTTCTAGAGCTTGCATGTCCCTTGCCTCACTTGTCCCTAAAGTCCCTGGCTGATCAGGAGCCAGAGTCCCTGCTTAAAATGGAAGGACATGTGACAGTGGGGTGTGTGTAGGCTGGAGCCAGACAGCTGTCAAATGATGGATCCTTCCTGCTTTGTCTGCCAGTCTGCTGGAGATGGGGAGTAGACACAGGCTGATGGCAACCAACTGCAGCCGTCTCCCCGTCAGTGATAAAGCCCCACGGAGGCACCCTCGCCAGTTTTCGCCATATGCTCACCAATTCAAACTTAAATGCACGCCACATGCTAGGCTGTTGGAAACACATTTTCATTTTGATGTGGCTATTCTGAAGTAAATGTGTGTAAGAACATATGCTCTCTGTCAACCCAACGATGACACTGGCTGTTGCTAAAACTACACTTTTGCTGTGCTGGTAAAATGAGGGGAGTTGTGTATCTCTTTGCTAAATATTCTATTATCAGATGAAAAGGCAGTTACCGTACAGAGTCCTTCAACACCGAAGGGAGTTTTTCTCAAAGGTCTGTTCACTCTCTCCCTGTACCCAGCTCAGTTTTTGCTTTTAAGGAAAAACGCTCGACATACCCATTCTCGGGTGCACGGGCTCACAGGCGTGTGCCCTTCAGTTTCTCCCTGCCACTGCCGGCCAGTTCGTCTCAGTCTGGAAGCTGCTCTCACATGACCAGATGGGGTTTCCAAAACCAGCCCTCCTGGGGACACCCCAGAGGGACACCCAACAGACTGCAGAGGACCTATGCCACCTCGCCCTCATCTCCTGCATTCTCCCAGGAAGCCGGTGCCTGTCCTAGGCTGGAGATCCCAGCAGAAGGCTTGCAATGTGTCATCAAGCCCGAGGAGGGGGTCGGGCAGAAGTCCCTTCATGCTGTACATCCAGTTCCCACCTAAAAGGCCCTGGGGCAGTTTTGAGAAGAAGATCACTTCCCTGGGGTGGCTGGAAGTTACCCAGCACATAAGCAGAGGCTGGCATCTCATCTCTCTACTGCCTCCCTCTCCAGTTCCCAGACTCATTCTCCAGGGAAGACAGCCTGAGAGCAGATGAGGGGTGGGGGTTCTGGACCCAGTGAGGCCTGGCAGAATGGCTTCTTGCTGGGATGCTGAAGAGCAGCTGGGCCCCCTGCCCAGCGAGGCCTGAGCTTTCCGCTTGCATAGTAATGCCACTGCCTGGTTTGCTGGGGTGCTGCGCTGGGTGCCCTGTTCCAGCCATCCCCGCTCAGCTGGCAGGTTGTCCCCACAAAGAGAGAGCCCCCACCCCCCATCACCTGCCTATTCTTAGGTGTCTGGGCAGGCCCCTCCCACTTCTCCCATGCACAGACCCTGCCTGAATCTCTGCATTGCTTCGAGCAGTATGTGTGTAGACTCAGAACACGTGCTGTTGGTGGTAGTGCCAGGATTCCAGCCATGTGGCTCTGCCCAGCCCTCAGGAGGAACTGCTCCTCACTTGGCCTTCATGGAAGGCTCTCTCTATATATATATATATCCCCAATCATTTGGCTATCCTTCCACAGCTCACAGCTGAGAGGGTTACTCAGTGAAAATATGCATATGGCAGACTGTGTCATTTCCCGGCTTCTAGGGGATGACATCCATGGAACCTGAGCCACAAATCTCCAGCCTTGACAGGTTTACAGAGTTATTTGCCTGTGGATGATTCTTATAGATAGCTTCCAAGGGTATGGACTAAGGTCACATTGAAAGTGAAAAAGTAAAAGTGTTAGTTGCTCAGTCATGTCCAACTCTGTGAGCCCAGGACTGTAGCCCGCCAGGCTCCTCTGTCCATGGAATTCTCCAGGTGAGAATACTATAGTGGGTAGCCATTCCCTTATCCAGGGGATCTTCCTGAGCCAGGAATCAAACCCGCATTTCCTGCATTGCAATCAGATTCTTTCCTGTTTGCACCACCAGGGAAGCAAACATCACATTATGAGCAGACATGATTCAAGCAAAGGGTGACAGACCTCACTGGTTTAGTCGCTGATAAGAGCTGTGACTGGGGCTCTCCTGGCGGTCCAGTAGTTAAGACTGGATGCTCCCACTGCAGGGGCCTGGGTTCTATCCCTAATCAGGGAACTAAGACCCTACATGCCGCACAGCTCAGCCAAAAAAAAAAAAAAAAATAGAATTACCCAGTGAATATTTATTTATGTCAACTGGATATATTTTATATCAACTGATAACTTAAAATCAGACTGCTCTTTGCTGATCAGCTTGATTCACCATGAACTTATTTCCTCTTTCCCTGAAGAAGCAAAAGCATCATCTATCAGTCTGCTGTTGCTGTGTAACAAGTTAGTACAAACATAGCTGTTCAAAACAGCACCCATTTATTATTTCATGTTTCCCATGAGTCAGAAACCCAGCCTGGCTAACTGGGTTCTTGGCCAGGAGTATCTCAAGGCCATAGTTAAGGCTGTGGCTGGTGGGGCTCTTATTGGGAGGCCTGGGAAGAGTCCACCTCCAGTGTCTTTCAGGCTGTTGGCAGAATGCAGTTCCTCGTGCTTGCAGGACTGAGGGCCCTGTTCCTTGTTGGCTATTGGCCAGGAATCATCCTCAGCTTCTAGAGGCCAACACATTCCTTGTCAATGGGCCCTTCCATCTTTAAAGCCAGCATGGTTGGGACAAATACTTCATGTGCTTCTGATCTCTCTGACATCCTTTTCTGGTGCTAATGAGAAAACACTGTGTCTAAAAGGCTCACCAGGTTGGATCAGACCCACCTGAAAGATCTCTGTATTGTAAGGTCGAGCGATTTGAGACATGAATACCAGCTGCCATTCCCTTTCCCGCAGTGTTTGATTGAATAACCAGGTGACGGGAGTCTCAGGGCCACTTTCAAATTCTGCCTGCCTCACGTCTGGTCTCCCTTTCACTCCCTTTCACTTGACGTTGCCTCAAAATTCCTGTCCTCACTGTAATCTCCGCTGTTGTCTCCCCCAGCCAGTGCCGGGGAGCCTGGGCCTGAACCGGAGGCAGACGTGGAGGCAGAGGTGGGGCAGGTGGCCGATGAGGCCGGCCAGGAGCTAGCCCCTGCCGGTGCAGGAGCCGAGAGCGAGGTGGAGCGGGCCCTGGAGCCCGAGCACGAGGAGCGAGCCTCCCTGAGCGAGAAGGAGCGGCAGAATGAGGCGGTGAACGAGCGTGACAACTGCTCGGCCTCCAGTGTCTCGTCCTCCAGCAGCACGTTGGAGAGGGAGGACAAGGAGGACAAGCTCTCCCGGGACAAGGGCACAGGTAAGGACCCCCGCACCCGGGGAACCCGGTGCAGAGCACCTGGCTCAGTTGACCTGCTGGCCCAGCTCACTCCCCAGATGGTGCCCCGTGTCTGGAGGAGGGTGCGTGTCCACATTCAGCCAGCCAGCAGCTTCCTGCCCCCCAGAGGGGCTCCCTCCCTCTGCGATGCTGCTGCACCATCACTTTACAGCTGGGAAAGGGCCATCAGGGACTTCTCCTGAGGAATGAGCCCCAGCAGAGAAATTCCTCGGCTTCCTTCCAGCTGTTAAATTGTGAACAGTAAGTGTGGCTGTTTTCTGGTTTAAATTTAGAGACACGTCATGTTATCTGCTCCCTTGAAAGAGTTAATTTTTCAGTGAAGTATGTTGATGCTTTTGAAGTGTGGTGTTGGAGAAGACTCTTGAGAGTCCCTTGGACTGCAAGGAGATCCAACCAGTCCATTCTGAAGGAGATCAGCCCTGGGATTTCTTTGGAAGGAATGATGCTAAAGCTGAAACTCCAGTACTTTGGCCACCTCATGTGATGAGTTGACTCATTGGAAAAGACTGATGCTGGGAGGGATTGGGGGCAGGAGGAGAAGGGGATGACAGAGGATGAGATGGCTGGATGGCATCACTGACTCGATGGACGTGTGTCTGAGTGAACTCCGGGAGTTGATGATGGACAGGGAGGCCTGGCGTGCTGCGATTCATGGGGTCGCAAGGAGTTGGACATGACTGAGCAACTGCACTGAAGTATGTTGAGCCATTGTGACTAAACATTCCAGACCAGAGCAACTTTGGTAGAGTGAATTGTGTGAGTACTTTTTAAAAGGGCCAGTTCATAGCATGCTGAGATCAGTTTGATGGGCTCTGCTGGAATGTACGTAATTTAGGTAATTTTCTACAGTATACTCAGGACCACTGTTTTCTTCCATATTAAGTACGTGCTTTTTCTTATAGAATCGTACTTTTTGGTATCACGCCTGATGATCATTCAGTTTCACCTGTTTGATGGTGACTTTATGTTTAGGGCCCAAATGGAATGTTAGTTCTCATTAGGGACTTGGCGAGGGTGCCACAGAGGGTTCTAGAAATTGTAAGTGATTCAAATAATCATTTGAATGATTTTTAAAATTTTTAATTGGAGAATTGCTTTACAATGTTGTGATGGTTTCTGCCATACAACAGTGTGAATCAGCCATAGATATACATATGTCCCCTCCCGCCCCCATCATTTGAATTATGATTCATGGGTGATACCGTGGAGTTGGTGTTCCCACTCACGACTTGTGTGCAGTGTCAGGAAGCTACCTCTCTTGACAGTGGAGACATGTCTTATGGGGCAGCCTTCATTAAGTTACACAATGACACAGATTCAAGGACCCTACGTCTTAGGCCCAGAAGGCTTAGTTTACAGATTAAGAATACAGTCTCCCTGAAGCCTGGACAAGTGAACAAAGATTGAATGCATGAATGAAGCCATAATTCATTCAGGAGAGCTGTCAACCAGTGGCTTAGTCTAATATTTCAGTTTTCACAATTATATAATTAGATTTAATTATATATATGTATATATATATAGGTAGTCTCAATGAAAAGGCTTTGAAGACTTTGTCTATGTCTTAGGAATCACTGCATTGAAAATCTTGTGTCTGGTTGAATATGTGGGTGCTAAAAGGATTACATATATTGATACTAAATTTCTCACAAAGTCAGATTATAGTTATATTCTCAGATTTTACTTGCTGTTATTCACATTTAATGTAATTTTGGTCACAGTACAGCGTGTCGGGTAAGTCATGTTGATCAGTTTGACCTTAAATCATGTTTTATTGCATTATGAGTAGCTTTTAGGATTATTCATCTTAACTAGATTTAGCAAGCCTAAAGCATATCAACAAGTTGGATTAGTAAAAATAAGCCGGGGCAAAGAACTTTCTTGGATCAGATTGCCCAATATCCTTCCAAATAAGGACAACTTTCCAAACATGGAGACTCTACTGCCAGTGAAGAACAATTGACTTCCTACCAAAAGCTGGTAGTGTCCAGGAATTGGAGCTTTGCAGTGGCTTTTCTGCTTCAGTCTGGTGCTGTTAAGGGATGTGACCATGTTTATTTGTTGTAGCTTATTGGTTCCTAAAATATCCCACTGCTCACAGCCACCATCAGCAACCAGGAATCAGGGGAGCTCTGTCCTCATAGTTCTTGCTTTTCAGAATCTTCTCAACCAAATCACAAAGGCAATCAAAGTGATTCCCCATCTTTTTTCTAATGGTTATAGCTATTAGTTGAGAATGAATTTGTAGAGCTTGAAAGAGATTCAACTTACTGCAAGTGTGTGGTTTTATTTTTCCTTGTTTTTGGTGTCGTACTCCCTGGCATTAGAATGAGAGGCCTTCTCGTAGCATAGATTACACTATGCTGTAGTTACTTCCAAAATCGTGTTTTGTCTCTACTTGAATGCATGCATCACTTCATGGGAAATAGATGGGGACACAGTGGAAACAGTGTTAGACTTTATTTTGGGGGGCTCCAAAATCACTGCAGATGGTGATTACAGCCATGAAATTAAAAGACACTTACTCCTTGGAAGAAAAGTTATGACCAACCTAGATAGTATATTCAAAAGCAGAGACATTACTTTGCCGACTAAGGTCCGTCTAGTCAAGGCTATGGTTTTTCCTGTGGTCACGTATGGATGTGAGAGTTGGACTGTGAAGAAGGCAGAGCACCGAAGAATTGATGCTTTTGAACTGTGGTGTTGGAGAAGACTCTTGAGAGTCCCTTGGACTGCAAGGAGATCCAAGCAGGCTATTCTGAAGGAGATCAGCCCTGGGATTTCTTTGGAAGGAATGATGCTAAAGCTGAAACTCCAGTACTTTGGCCACCTCATGGGAAGAGTTGACTCATTGGAAAAGACCCTGATGCTGGGAGGGATTGGGGGCAGGAGGAGAAGGGGACAACAGAGGATGAGATGGCTGGATGGCATCACTGACTCGATGGACGTGAGTCTGAGTGAACTCCAGGAGTTGGTGATGGACAGGGAGGCCTGGCATGCTGCAATTCATGGGGTTGCAAAGAGTCGGACACGACTGAGCAACTGAACTGAACTGAACTGAATGCAGTGAGGATGGGGTTGTTTGTCTTGCTCATTGTGAGCCCTTACTTCCTAGCTGGGGACCCAGAACATAATAGGGGCTCATAAAACCACTGATGAATGAAGTATCAGGCTAAGATGGAGAAGCCCCATGACTCCCAGTTCCTCCCTCTTACAACTAAAATATCAACACCCTGGATATAATAGAACAGCCAATCATAGAAGGACACTGAAAGGTGAAAAGGAGGCAGACTGCCTAGGAATCTTTTGACTTGAATGGCACAGCAGTGAAGCTTCAAGGAAGGCTGATTCCCTTAACCAAAGGATTGGGAAAGGCGATGCCTAACAGAACAGGAAATCTGTGCGGCTCTTAATAAGTGCTCTATCCCAAAGAAGGTCTAATGGAAACTACGCCACTGTCACACCTCTCTTCCAATCCAGTGGTTTCAGTAAGATGGAAGAGGAGGCAGTCTTCTGTACACACCCACATGGAAACAGGGGTGATGGCTCTCCAGTTCCCTCCCCTCCCTCAACCCTGTAGTGTCAGTGGGACTCAGAAGGGAACCTGTCTTCTGTCGCCTGCCCAGTAGAAGCAGATTGCACTCCGTTCCCCTGCTGGGATACTGTTGGCCTGATGGGGAGTTCATAGTCTATCCCCTGCATGGAGAAGCAAGTGGATCTCAATTCTTCCAACAGGGTTGAGTCAGTGGGGTCCTGTGGGGATCTGAGCCTTCACCTGGACCACAGTAGGACCACACTTAATGAAGACCTGGTGGAAAGACTAATAGCCTTCTCTCTCTTCCCACCACCACTCTCCTTGTCCTCAGTGCCAGTGAGGGCCCAGGGGGAGCCAAGCCTCCGTCCCCACCCAGCATAAACAAGGTAGAATGATGTGGTTGGAGGTGGGACTAGCCATTGGTGGGGACTGGTGGAAAACCGGGCCTTCACTTCACTTGGAGACAGTGAGCCAATGGAAGTCAATGCTTCACGTCCACTGGGAAGATGCAGCTGGGGTCAAGGGGCTTCAGCCCATCTACATTGAGGGAGTGAGTCAGCCTTCTTCCTGATGACAGTGGGACCCAGCAGGGACCTGAACATATACCTGCACCAAAACCTATATACCCTGAAAGGGTGACTATCTGCTAAAAGAGAAGGTTAAATATGATCCAAAGTCTATCCCATAATACCCAACACATCCAGGATATAATAAAAAATCAGTCATCATATCAAGAAGCAGGGCATTGACTCTTGAATGGAAAAAGACCATCCAGAGACGCCATTATTATGGTGACTGCTTTAAAACCTTTGACAGGGGCTGGGATGATCTGTCAAAAGTTTTAAAGCAGTCATCATAATAATGCTTTAGAGAACAGTTACAAACTCTCAGGAAACACATTTGAAAAGTCTTAGCAAAGAAATTTTCAAAAAAGAACCAAAGGAAAATTATACAACTGGAAAATGCAAGCTGAAATAAAGTATTTGACATACTTTATATTTGATTAGAAACAATAAAGGAAATAATCAGTGTATTTGAAAACAGATCAGTGGAAATTGCCAAGTCTGAATAGCAGAGAAAAAATAGACTAAAAATGAAAGGAGCCTCAGGGACCTATGGGACTATGTCAGTAAAACTGACCTTCATTTCATCTAAGAAGAGGAGAGAGAATGCAGTGTGGAAAAAATGTTTGAGGAAATAATGGCTGAGATTTTCCCAAGTTTTGCAAAAGGCATAAGCCTACAGATTTAAGTTGAGCAAATCCTAATAAGGATAAATCGAAAGAAATTGACACCAAGACAAATGATAATCAAATTTATAACTAAAAGCCAAATAATAATTTTTTAAGACAAAAAAAAATGATGTGATACCTATAGAAGAGCAGCGGTTCAGAGGATAGCAGGTATCTTGTCTGGATCACGGAGGCCTGCAGAAAGGGGGGCAGCATCTGTCAAGCACTGAAAGACCATAACTGCCAATGATGAATTACATGTACAGTAAAAGTGGCCTTTAACAATGCAGGGGAAATAAAAACATTCTCAGTAAAGAACAACCAAGAGCGTTTGTCACGAGTGACCTCCCCTTGAAGAATGGCTGAAGTAAGTTCTCTGAACAGAAAGGAAATGATGATAAAAGATGACTTGGGACTCCAGCAAGAAAAGAAAACCAGAATGGGTGAAAATAGGAGTAGATAAAAATGCTATGTTTTTACCCATGTGCTTCTTAAATCATATTCGATGGTTGAAACAAACATTACATTTGCTTTATGGTGTTCAGCATGTGTAGAGGAAATACTTAAGACAGCTGTATTTTTAAAACTGGGAGGGTAAACGGATCTAAATGGAAGTAAGGTTTCTGCACTTCAACGTAGTAAAACATCAATTTGTTTTTGTTTAGTCACTGAGTTGTGTCCGACTCTTTGTCACTCGGTGGACTATAGCTCGCCAGGCTCCTTTGTCCCTGGGACTTCTCAGGCAAGAGTATTGGAGTGGGTTGCTGTTTCCTTCTCCAGGGGATCGCCAGGGCTCAAAAGTGCATCTCCTGCATTAACAGGTGAATTCTTTACCACTGAGACACCAGGGAAACCCAATACCAATAGACTGAATAAGTGAGTGTGTATACTGTAATACCTAGAGCAACTACTAGGAAAATTACATGAAGCAATGCACTCAAAAACACTATTAAAAAGTCACATTGAAATTCTAAAAAATGTTCAAGCAATCTACCCAAGACCAAGAACAGAGGAACAGACACTGAAACAAGGATCAAACAGAACAAATAAAATGGCACACTTAAGTCCTAACACAGCAAGTGAAAGAGATTTGAAGAGTGGATGAAAACAATCAACTACATGCTATCATACACAACACTCATATCAAATGTAGTGACATGGGCAGATGGAAAGTTAAAAGCTGGGAAAAGATGTCATGCCAACATTAATCAAAGAAAGCCATATTAATGGCTATGTTAATATCAGACGAAGTACACTTCAGAGCAAAGGAAATTGCTAGGGACAAAGAGGCACCCTACGTAATGATTTTATAAAAGACATAAATGAATGAAGAAAGTAAACTTGAAAGCGAGCATTTAAAATGTTACCTGATTATGCTCTTTGCCTTGTTGCCAAAATAAGAAATTGCCAACATTTCCCAATAAATGGAGAGAGTGAGGCGGTCTGTTGAGAGAGACTCAGTCACTTTATCTGCCACAACTTCCTGGCATCAAAGCAGTCTCCCTATTTACAGGACTGTTTGAGCAGCTGTAGTGATTTCTCCATCGTGTCCTCAAATGCCACCTCCTGTCTCTTTGATGGTGGTTATCGTCAAAATGTATTTTGTTTGTGAAGCCAATCTCCAAGAGGACTCAAGACCTCCTTGTTCTGGTGTTGGGCGCTTGATGAGCTTAGGCCACTGTCGAGCAGAGCACAGAGGACAAAACTACAGTGGAAAAATCAGAGCATTGAGGGCCTTTGGGTTTCCCCAGTAAATGCCTCCTCAAAGATGAAGGTGCAGCCACAGGAGAGAGGCTAGTGTCCTTCACTAGCCTGTTTGATCCAGCTCTTTGGTAGAGAAAAAGCTCATGCCGCTCACGTCCTCAGTCTAGGTCTCTTGCCCCCTCCCCAAATGAGCAGCCACAGAGGCTCTTGGATATCTGATGGAACGCACAGCCTGAAATGCCCACTGCACAGCCCTGCTGGACCTCAGGAAGCAAACTCGGAGGAATGACGTCCCTGACCATTTATCCATTCATCCACTCATCCTAGATGCTGGGGATACTACAACAGGGAACAAAACAGACCCAAATCCCTGCTCTTGTAGAGTTTACATTCCGAGGACAAACACAATTTAACAAATAATTATAATCATTCCAATAATGGGACAAAGGCAGCAATAAACTCAAAGAGGAAAATGTGTAGAAGATCAGACAGTAAGATATGCTTGGGTAGAAAATAAAGCAGGAAAAGATGATGAGCTGTGGGCGGAAGGGACGTGTGCATAATTTTAAATAAGGTGGTTGGGGAAGATTTCACTGGGAAGACACTATTTGAGCTAAAACTGAAAGGAAGTTGAGAAGCAAATTGTGTGATTAACTGGGATTGACCCAGGAGAGGCAAAGGTCCTGAGGCTGGATCACATAACGCCTAGTGAGTTCTAGGAATGTCAGGTCAGTGCTGTTACTGAAGAGGTTCATGTGTGTATATCTGGGGTGGTGGCAGTGGCGGAGGTAGTGGTAGGAGAGGGAGAAAAAAAAAATTAAGGTGGGATCACAGATGGCTTGTGAACAGTGACAGGTCACTGGCTTTTTGTCCTGGTGAAATGTGGCACTGTTGGCAGAATTAGAGCAGAAAGGTAAGTTGGACATTGCAACACATCAGGTGGCAGTGGGGTTGAGAACTCACTGTAGAGGGATAAGCGTGGAAGCTGAGATCAGCTGGATGCTCCCCTGCTGGCAAGCAACCTCGCTAGTTCAGACTGGGGTTGTGGCAGGAGTAGTGATGAGAAAAGTGATTGGATTCTGGATGCAACGTGAAGATTAAACTAACAGGACTCTGTTGTGTGGGATGAAAGAACAGTGTACACCCATGGTGGATTCATGTTGATGTATGGCAAAACCAATACAGTATTGTAAAATAAAGTTAAAAAAAAGTCAAGGATGACTCTGAGGCTTTTGGAATTGGCAGCAATTACATTGCATGGATGAAGTGGCCGCAAGTGAGGCCAGAAATGACTGCAGGAGAAGCAGGTTGGGTGCGTGGGACTGAGGGCAGAAGATGGCATTTAAAGGCCTGAGACTGGATGAGATGAAGGCTAGGAAAGAGAGTGTAGATGGAGAGAAGAGGTCCACAGACACTTAAAGGTTAGAGATAAGGAGGAACCAACACAGGAGACCAACAAGGAGCAGCCGAAGAGAAGGCGGCAAACCAGCTGAGTACAGCGTCCGGGAGGCCAAGTGAAGGATGAGAGTCAAGGGTGGGAGGGTAACAGCTGTGTCTAGTGCGACAGGAAGGTCATGGGTCACCCAGAAAGGAGCATCTCTGAAACAGAGCAAAAACTTCACTAGACTGGGTTCAAGAGAGAATAAAGAGAGAAATTGGAAACGGTAAAACAACTCTTATATGCAGCTTTATTTCTTGTTTGTTTCTTTAAACATTTTATTTTGTATTGGGGTTTAGCCGATGAACAACGTTGTGGTCGTTTCAGGTGAACCTCAAAGGGACTCAGCCACACATATACATGTATCCATTCTCCCCCCAGCTCCCCTCCCATCCAGGCTGGCACGTAAGTTTGAGTAGAGTTCCATGTACTCTACAACAGGTCCTTGTTGGTTATTCATTTTGAATATAGCAGTGTGTGTATGACTTTCCCAAACTCCCTAACTCTCCTTCCCCCGCCCCAGCTTTACTTTAAAAGAAAGGAGAAAATTTGGATTATAGCTGGAGGGATAAGTAGAATCAAGTGAGGTTTTTTGTTTAAATTTAAGAGGTAAAATTATACTATGTTTATATACCAGTAGGAAGACCTAGTGGGAGGAGCATGGGAGACGCAGGATGGAGAATCATGGGAGCAGCTGAGTCCCACTAAGAGGACAGGGGATCTGTAGTCACAGGACAGATGTGATCAGTGTTCAGGTGCAGGTGGGTGAGTGGAGGCAGAATGGAGGCCCTGGAAGAGCTCCGACTTTGTCTATTAAATAGTTTTTTGAAACAGAAAGCAAGGCGATGCTTGCAGAGGATGAGTTGAGTAGGGGAGCCTAGAGGAAAGAGGAGGTGTATGGAAAGCCATCTAAGAGAGGTCATGGGTGGGGCCTCCAGGCAGCATTAAGGGTCTCCTGAAGACTGGTGGCCGGATGACCAGTGGTCCGGCCTGTGCATTTCTCCAGGCAGCTTGGCTTCACTGGTGCAGAGGTGGAGTAGGGGGGAAAAGGAGTAATTCTACAGCCTTTCCAGTACCTGCCGTGGGTGAGAGGGCATTTCCTTGACTTCCTGTGTGTAGTTAGGGCAGTTGCCCTGAGTGGGTTCTGACCAGCTATCATGGGTGGGCAGAAAAGGCGGGGCAGTTTTTTCCCTTGAGCCTAGGCCAGAGCCACAAGCCGTGTCACACCTACGAGAGTGTTGGGTCCCTAGAGTGGGCCATTGGCCCTTTGACACAGCATCTCTTTCTGATCAAGAGCATCTTGTCAACCGTGACCTTCCCTTGCTTTATTTCTGGGTCTTCCTGATTCCTCCTGTGTGAAATGCCCACGTGCTGCCTGGTTGGTTCTTTCGTGGCATCGAGACTGGTGTGATGTTCTCATTTTTCTCTCCTGTATACTTTCAGGTTTGTGGTCCGCGGGTGTTCAGGATGCCGGTGTAAATGAGCAGTGTGGCGACATCCTCACCAGCAAACGGTTCATGCTGGACATGCTGTATGCCCATAACAGAAAGCCCGCGGATGACGAGGAGAAGGGGGAGGGTGAGGCCGCAAGGACCGCGCAGGGGGCAGAGGCGGTAGCCAGCCTGGCCAGCCGAATATCCACCCTGCAGGCCAGCTCCCTGGCCCAGGATGAGAGTGTCAAGAGGGTGGACGTTGGCTGTCTGGACAACCGGGGCAGTGTGAAAGCCTTCGCGGAGAAATTCAACAGTGGGGACCTAGGGAGGGGGTCCGTCTCCCCTGACGTGGAGCCGAATGACAAGGTTGCAGAGAAGACATCAGCTCAGCCCAAGACGGAATCCGACTACATCTGGGACCAGCTCATGGCCAATCCCAGGGAGCTCAGAATCCAGGACATGGATTTCACTGACCTGGGTGAGGAGGACGACATTGACGTTCTGGACGTGGACCTGGGTCACCCAGAGGCCCCAGGGCCACCTCCCCCACCCCCACCCACCTTTCTGGGTCTGCCG
>SJYT01050724.1:411655-522769 GCA_006410635.1 Cephalophus harveyi | reverse complement strand
CATACCCCACCATGATGACCCTTGGCCATTCCCACGCAAGCCTGTGTTCCTGCTTTCTGCTGTTTTTTTTTTTTTTTTTTTTAAGAAGAAATATCTCAGTCAATCCAGTCTTTTGTGGTGTTAATCTACCATACTGGTTGTTTTTACTTAAAGTAACTTTGGTTCCATATTGGAATCAGGCTTTCATAATGGACTGTGACTCACGGTTTTGCTGTCTTGTTGGAATGCCCTGGATCATTGTATAGACAGCTCTCTCTGTTCTGTTATTCTATTCTGTATTATCAGTATAGCTGTTTAGTGCCAATGCCACACATTAATTATATCAGTTTTATAGTAAGTTTTTATGGCTGATTGGATAGGTATTGTATTATTTCTACTTATGGATCTTTTTACACATATACTCTTTCATAGTAACTTTCGAATGTTTTAAAATTCCAAAAATATCTTCTTGCAATTTGATTAGAATCATTTTAAATATATGTTGTGTGTTGTGCTTAGTCACTCAGTCATGTCCGACTCTTTACAACCTCTTGGACTATAACCCGCGAGCTCCTCTGTTCATGGGGATTCTCCAGGCCAGAATACTGGACTGGGTTGCCATGCCCTTCTCCAGGAGATCTCCCAACCCAGGGATCGAACCCAGGTCTCCTGCATTACAAGTGGTTCTTTACCTGCATATATAATAAATATGTTATTTGTGTATAAATTTTATGAGGCAAGATAATGAACATCCTTTTAACACTGAAACTTCCTATTCAGGAACACGATGTTTCTCATTTGCCCACATCTTCTTTTATTACTGTCAATAAAATTATGTCACTTCCTTCGAGTAGGGCCTGTATTGCTATTTCCAGAGGTTTAGAGTTTTCTGTGTAGTCATTTATTTATTTTTGGCTGTGCTGGGTTTCTGTTGCTGTGTGGGCTTGTCTCTGCTTGTGGGGTGCGAGCTTCTCACTGTGGTGGCTTCTCCTGTCGAGGAGCATGGGCTCTAGGGAGAGCAGGCTTTACTGGTTGCAGCTCGCAGACTCTAGAGCTGGGCTCAGTAGTTGTGGCTCACGGGCTTAGTTGCTCTGAGGCATGTGGGATCTTCCTGGATCAGGGATTGAACCCATGTCTCCTGCATTGGAAGGTGGATTCTTTACCACTGAGCCACCAGGGAAATCTGGTCTGGAGGTTTTGTTTCCTTGTTTGTGTGTTGTTTTGTGTCTGGTCTCGTGTAAAATACAAATCAACTTTTTGATCTCCTGCCTAGAAGTATCACCTCCTGTCATCCTCCCAACCCTGTTCCATCTTTGCTACGTCACATCTTAGCCCTTACTTTCCAGAAGCCTTTAGAAGGTCCTTTAACATTTCCTAACCTCCTTCACAAGGAACTCTGTCTTATCTGCTTTATCTCCTCTTTTCATCATTGAACAATTTCCTCTTTTTTTCATTTCAAACAACGGACAGTCATAGACTCTCTGATCAAAGAAGTGCAATAAGGAAACAAGTCTCTGAGAAAGACTCTTGGCTAGAATTAAGATGGATGGGTTGGGAGTGAGAAGAGGCTGGAAGCAGGAAGCCCATGGTGGCTGCCCTGGGATGCTGGCTCCAGGGGTCGGGCTTGGAATGGAGGTGGGGGGAGTGAAGGACAGGACACGAGAGACTTTGTGGAAGAGGATGGCTGACAGTCACTCAGAAACAGGACCAGGTGAAGGACATAGTGAAGGTCACTCTTGCTGATCTGGAGCTTGGAGGATTGAAATGGATCAGAATTGATAACGGAATCCCTGGACACCAGCATGTGCTCCCGGGCACAGAGCACTTTGGCTTGTTCTTGCAGATGCCGCTGTGGGTTGTTGTGAGGGGAGGAGACAGTTGGGCAAGCCCACGTGACCCACCCTCATCTCGGGCAGAGTGGCTGCCAAGGCACTTGAGGGGTCAGTGGCATCCAGCAGACTCTGTTTCAGTTATGAAGAAGAGCATTTAAAATACCTCTTGGATAAAATCCAGAGAGTTAATAATTTAGCCTCAGATATGACTAATTCTTATTCCTTCCTTCTCAAAGTGGGTGGACATGCTCTGAAAACAGGTCGTCTATAGAAACAGCTTCCCCATTATCTCAGGATGCCCAGAAGCTGGCTTTGTCTTGATTTGTGAGAGCAGAGGGTGTCCATTGATGTGAACTGAGTTCTGCTGAGAACGAGGAAAAGGACATGTCAGGCTCAGAGCCACCCCCTGGGTCTGTCCTGAGTGCTTGCTGTAGGTGGACCCTGGCTGAGGGGTGCAGGCTGAAATCTGAGCCGTGGGGCTGTGTCTCCCTCAGGGTGGGATCTCACTCTCACTTGCACAACGCAGCAGTGGGGCTGGGCCTTCTCAGGCATCTCTGCAGGCTCCCAGGAACTCAGGATAGGGGTCTAGGGGCTAATGATTCCCGGGGAATCCTTGCCTTTCTGTCAGTGCCTCATATGCTGGAGCCTGGCTCTGGGTCGGTGCCTCCCCCATGCCAGGTCCCAGGCTTCTCTCTTCCATGCTGCCACCCATTCCTTACGCTCATGAGATGCTGCCCCTCCAGGCCTCATGTCCACATTGTACGCAGGAAGATAGAGGAAAGGCAAAAGGCATGGCTCACGGGTCCAGCCCTTTTGAAGCAGGAAAACAGAAACCCAAACTGCCAGCCTTAGCTGCAAACGGTCCAGGGAGGTGATTGATGTCACTAACATATTACCAGCCTGAAAGAAATCCAGGCCCTGCTGGTGAGCAGGGAAGAGGGACTCGATGTTGGGCAGGCCCCCAGCAGTGCCTGGAGAAGTGGGCGCCCTGCTGCCCCAAGGTGGGCACACAGGTCATCACATCCCTCTTCATTCCTTTCTTCAGCATTTTGTCAAACCTTTTCTCATGCCTTCTTAGCATTCCAACAAAGTAATATGTTTTTTAATAATTTGATTTTTATTTGTTTATTTTTGGCTGTGCTGGGTCTTTGCTGCTGCACAGGCTTTTCTGTAGTTGCTCTGAGTGGAGGCCACTGTCTAGTTGCAGTGTGTGGCTTCTCATTGCTGTGGCTTCGCTTGTTGCAGAGCACAATCTCTAGGTGCACAGGCGTCAGTAGTTGTGACTTTCAGACTCTGGAGCATGGGCTTAGGAGCTGTGGCTCACATGCTTAGTTGCTCCGTGGCATGTGAGATCTTCCTGGACCAGGGATCGAACCCATGTCTTCTGCATTGGCAGGTGGGCTCTTAACCACCAGACCACCAGGGAAACCCCCAAACAATATTTTAAAGTAAGATTTCAGCTACATTTCAGGAGCTCCTGATAAGCTTATTGGCTTAAACATATAGAAGACAAGCTTGCCCTGCAGGGTAGGGGTGCATTTTATGCCACATGTCCTGAGAGCCCACAGTTCCAAGCCGACGACACACCCACAGGAGTTGTTCCTTCTGGCCACCAGGCGCCCAACTGGCTGGGATGCTTTCAGTTATTTTCTTCATGAAGAAATTGTAATTTATTCCCAAATGCATATTTAAGGGCCTAAAATAGAACATTAGCAATTGAGTTTGGAAGGGCTCAGCAGGACTTAAGGGGCCGCAGCCAGTTTCTCCTTGCCAGCTCCCAGCCTCTAGTGCCACAGCAGCCGCTCAGCGGTACCAGGCCCAGCCTGGTTCCTTTCTTCAGAGGAGAGGCTGAGGCCTCGGTGCAGGAGGCTGACTGGCGTCAGCTGCTTGGCTGGGACCTGCCTGCAGAGGGGTTCTGAGCAGCTGACTCATGGAGTCCCCTGATGTGGCCCTGGCAACCTCCAGCTGCATCCCTGCAGTTCCATGGAACTATTCAAAGGCCAGGAAATAGTCTCTCCTCTCCGCCACCGTCTCCCCCAGCCCCAGGCTAGTCCTAGACAGTCTTTAGGGTCCAGCTCGTGTGACAGCCTCTCCAGACCCTCACCCCCTCCATCACCAGGTGAGTTGTTCCCCCGAAGCTGGGCCCCTCATGCAGTGAGCTCACCCTCAGCGTGCTGCATGGTCTCACCCATCCTCGTCACCCTGGGCTTGTTTCATGAATCAGAATCATCAACCTCCAGGCCTTGTGGCCCCAAGGGAGGCTGCATAGCTCAGGGAGCTTGCTGACCGGCCTCCTTCACCTGTCCCCGTTTCCACCTGCCCTTGATTTCCTGAGAGTGGAAGGGGAAAGTTGGGGACCTTGTCATCATAGCTCTGGGCAGAGGTGAGAACTGGCTCAGCACCTTACACCCTTCCTAGCTTCTGGCCGTGTGCCAGCCCCAGGCTAGCGACAGGGGCTGCTCCGAGGATGCCCGGGACAGCAGGGAGCATGGCCCCCCTCCTTGGCCTCTTTGCCAGTTCATCCTTTACTGCTCCTCACCCGCCCAGTGGGCTGCATCCAGATGTATGAATGTGGAAGGAGAGTGCTCAGGTGTCAGGGCGGAATTAATGCCGAGAGGAGCCCCGGAGATGCAGAGAGCTGACCCGCCAGCGATGCTGGGTTCCCCCCTGGCTCCCGTCTCCTTGGCACGTGGACCAGCTTTCTCCATCTCTGGGCATGCACCACATGCTCCAAGGCCAACCAAGGCACATTCCGACACCTCACAGCCCACAGGAAGGGAACTCTGAAAGGTCTGAATCCTGTTTCCACTGCTACTATGGAAAAAAACAGGGTGTTTCTTTTTTTTTTTCCCTCCTTGCAAAATATCACATTTTTTCCCAATTGAAGGAAAATCAATTTCATTTTGTAATGTGTCTGACTCGAGAGGTTCCATGGCCGCCCCCCTCTTGGCGGCTTCTCGGGGCTAATCCCTGATCTCCGCCGTGCTGAGCGGTAGCCAGTCCCTCCCTGAGCTGAACCGGGGCCATTTGTTTTCATCTCTAAATAAGTCGTGAGTTTGCTTTTAATAGAGGACCGAAGATGAGGCATTAATCTTGGATTCTCCTTATTTTATCACAAGAAAACGGCTGCAGATGGAAAAAAGCAGGAGATCATTGTCCTGGACTCCAAGAGGAGCAATGCTATTAATATTGGCCTGACGGTCCTGCCCCCTCCAAGAACGATTAAGATAGCCATTTTGAATTTTGATGAATATGCCTTAAACAAAGAAGGGATTGAGGTAAGAGGAGCTCGGCAGAGTGTTATTTATGTTCTGTTGCATTACCGTCCAATGTGACTTTCTTTCTCCACAGGGTGGCTTGCCGCTTTTTTGTCTCAGCCAGACTCTGAATAGTCACCTCGTTTTTATAACTTCTTGAGGGGGAGGTGGGAGAAACCCCACTTTGCTTATTGGGAAGATCAGGTTCATTCTTTAACTTCCTTCTGACCACACTCTGCCTGCCTCGACGTGGAAGAACTTGACAGCCTACACGGGGCACTGGAATGCCTTCGTTCACATCATTTCAAACCAAATACGTTTCATGAACAGTCTTAAAAGTAGGCTTGTCTGTGCATGCTCACCCTGTGTAAATGGCTCTGTGGCTCTCTGGGCGCCCATTGTGGTGTGGAGAGATGGGTTTCATTTGCTCAGCTGGGGAGCCCAAGCCAACTGGGTCCGCAGCGTCTGTTGGTCTGAGTGGCACAAGTGGAGAGAGTTTGGCTGTCCTGGCTGTGACTGTGTGACTGGTGGGCACCCCAGCTGGAGCCGCAGCCCCCTTGCTCTGCCAGGGTCCAGCACCCTCCACTGTGGGCTGGTGTCCATTGGTGGGAAGTTCAGTCTCCTAATAATGGAGAAAGAGTGAGTGGAGCCAATGGCTTGGCCCCCAGATGCCTCCAGGGGCGTGACCGGCCTGGGGACCCACTGGGTAGAGTGGGGAATCTCAGGACACTGCTTCGTGACATGGGTGGCAGCCAACGCCGCCTCCTGTTGGCAAGGAGCCCTGGATTCCTTGAAAGCATCTCTGTACTGGAGGTTCCCGCATACCCAGTCTCATTTGAAAGACTTGAGAGTGAAGGAAGCCAGTGAAGGCTGGCTCCAGTGAGGCAGAGGTGCTTCAGCAGGAGAGTCAGAAATGAGGAAGGGCTGGGGGGCTGTGCCGGATGCACCCCCAGGCCTGAGTGTGGGAGGGGATGATGGAGGCCTTGGGGCAAAGAGGTGCCTGAACCCAGGTGGGCAGGCATGCCTTGTGCTTTGGAAAGCAGAGGCCTCCACAACAGAAGCTGTGTTCCTAGAGGTTTGTACTGGATTGAGTACAGACTTCAAGATCCATGCTACCCAGAACCTTGGAATGTGGCCTTATTTGGAAGTTGGGTCTTTGCAGGCGTGATCAAGCTAAGATAAGGTCATCCTGGATTAAGGTGGGCCCTGCTCCACTGGCTGATAGCCTTCTAAGAAGAGAGAAGTTTGGACACAGACACAGCGAGGGGAAGGCCATGTGAACACAGAGGACACCCAGAGGGCAACACTGTGGAATGATGGAGGCAGAAGCTGGAGGGATGTGCTTACAAGGCAAGGGACACCGAGAAGTGCCTGCAACTTCTAGAAGCGAGGAAGAGGAAAGGAAAGATCCTCCCCTTGAGTCTTCAGAAAGAGCATCGCCCTGCAGACACCTTGATGTTAGACTTCTAGTCTCTCAGGCTGTGAGGGAACACATTCCCCTGGTTTGAAACCCCCAGTTTGCGATGCTTGGTTATAGCAAACCTGGGAAACCAGCACAAGGCCTGAGCAGCTCTGCCTCCAGAAGCACCCACCTGGCCTGTGCCCGGAGCAGGTGTGACGAGGGACGTGCACTGGCCCCTGGCTGGAGAGAGAGTGGGGCCCGAGCCCTGGAGTCAGGCCAGGCAGCACGGCACAGACCGGGAGTGAGGGCACTGGCAGACGGGGGAGGGGGCCCAGAGGAGACAGCAGGCAACTACAGAGGGGGACGCTGAGGCAGCTGCCAGGTAGTGGGAAAGGAGGGGGCAGGCCTGGCCTCCATATGGGGCAGCTTCACCCTGGCGCCTCCAGAGCAATAAGGGAGAAGGGCGTTCGTGTCCGTCAGGCAGGTGGGGGCTGCCAAGTGCAAAGTGTCTCTCACACAAGGAGATGATATGTAGGTGCTAATGTGTGATTGGCCATCCTGTTTACTTCACAGGATCTTTGAAAGATTGCAGAAGCTTCAGATTCATACATAGAGAGGCTTCAAATGCAGCCAGAGGCAGCTTGATTGAAGGAAAAAATGACAACTTCCCCTTTTAAAAATATTTCCCCTTCTTGCCACGGGAACTTGAAAGTCCATCAAAAGAGACGGATTCCTTTGGTTTTGCCTTTGTTCTGTCCCAAAATGTCAGTCTCCCTGGGTAGGGGAAGTTTCAGATACAATAGGTTACTCAGACTTTAGAATGAATCAGATGACTTTTTCCTTTTCTGACTGGTTTCCAGCTGAGCACCTTTTTGCGCCAGGAAGGAATGATGATGGGAAAGTAATGATGACAAATAGAGGAGCAGCAGCACATTAATAAACTGGACTTTCACGGGTTTCCTCTTCCGGGCCAGACGCCAAGCAGGGGCTGCTCACAGAGGCTCATCAGAACCTTACGAGGTGCATCCTGTTACGTTCCTCATCTTAAAGTTGAAGAGGGTACATCTCAAAGTTTGTCTATGCCTAAGCTCACAAGCCAGCAAGAGGTCGAACTGAAATGTGGTTTCTAGAGCCTGAGTCTGAAGTGCAAACCATGGGCCAGCTCTGGGGGTGGCTGGCCCAGGTGGGCTCTCCGGGTCTGGACTCACCCACAGAGAAGAACAAGAGGGAATCTGAAAGGGGAGTGAGGAGACACGTGGGACATTGCAATCTGCATCACAGTGCTGCCGACCATTTTCCTCCAGGAGTAGCTGGTGTCTGATATGACGTACAGTAAACAGATACAGCTGTGGAGCACACTGCCTAACCCTTCCTGAGAGTTTGCTATGTCATGAGGCCTTGGTAGATCATCATTTCAGTTCAGTCACTTAGTCATGTCCGACTCTTTGCAACCCCATGGACTGCAGCACACCAGGCCTCCCTGTCCATCATCAACTCCCAGAGTTTACTCAAACTCATGTCCATTGAGTCGGTGATGCCATCCAATCATCTCATCCTCTGTCGGCCCCTTCTCCTCCTGCCTTCAATCTTTCCCAGCATCAGGGTCTTTTCAAATGAGTCAGTTCTTCGCATCAGGTGGCCAAAGTTTTGGAGCTTCAGCATCAGTCCTTCCAATGAATAGTCAGGACTGATTTCCTTTAGGATGGACTGGTTGGATCTCCTTGCAGTCCAAGGGACTCTCAAAAGTCTTCTCCCACACCACAGTTCAAAAGCATCTTTGGCTCTCATCTTTCTTTATAGTCCAACTCTCACATCCATACATGACTACTGGAAAAACCATAGCTTTGACTAGATGGACCTTTGTTGGCAAAGTAATACCTCTGCTTTTTAATAGATCATATATGGTCATTAACATGGAGTTACACATTTTTGTCACACTTTTCATTGGAACAGGGTTTCTCAGTTGTGGCTCTGTTGCCATTCTGTGCTGGACAGTTCTTTACTGTGGGAGCTGCCCTGTGCTTTGTAGGGTGTTCACAGATCCCTGACCTCTGTCCACACAATGCCAGTAGCACTGCCCCAGTGGTGACAACCAGGAATGTCTCCTAGACTGTGTCAACATACCATGGGGACAGAATCACCCTGACTGAGAACCACTTCTCTGAAGCTGCCTGAGTGAATGCAGAGAGAGAGTGTATTTTCAATGCTTGTCGGTTGTAGCTGAGAAGAGTCCAGCAGAAACCAGTCCTCATGGGGAACCTGTAACCTAGGCCCTCCCAGTTGTTCCCTGCTGCCTGTGACCACTGATCTAGGGGCCCTCGGGGGCAGAGATGGTGTCCATCCTATGCAGAGTCAGTCTCCCAGAGGTTATTGTCTAGCCTTGTTGTTTAGAAGTTACATCAGGGCTGAGAAGAGATGGAAGTCATGTCCTTACAGATCTTTACTAATATGATTTCCAGCTTATACCCAAGTGGCCTTTTGCTAAACCATCTGCTCTGTAGCATGGCACCAATGGCCTCATGGGGCTGCATGAAACCTTTGAGTACCCGGACATGATTAGGATGTATTCACTGACATCCTGCCTGGCAACTCCATGTTGTGTAACTGACTCATCATGAAAACCCACAGGAAAAATTAACTTAACTTCATTAAGAAAGTCATTCTTCGTAAGAGTATTAAATTTTAGAATATGATTGGGGCCATCCCTAAGTTGCATTAATGATATTTTCCCATGTAAAATGTCCCTGAGGTATCATACTTTGCCGACAAAGGTCTATCTAGTCAAAACTATAGTTTTTCCAGTAGTCATGTATGGATGTGAGAGTTGGACCATAAAGAAAGATGAGTGCCAAAGAATTGATGCTTTTGAAATGTGGTGTTGGAGAAGACTCTTGAGAGTTCCTTGGACTGCAAGGAGTTCCATCCTAAAGGAAATCAGTCCTGAATATTCACTGGAAGGACTGATGCTGAAGCTGAAACTCCAAAACTTTGGCCACCTGATGCAAAGAATTGACTCATTTGAAAAGCCCCTGATGCTGGGAAAGATTGAAGGCAGGAGGAGAAGGGGACGACAGAGGATGAGATGGTTAGATGGCATCACTGGCTCAATGGGCATGAGTTTGAGTAAGCTTCAAGAGTTGGTGATGGATATGGAAGCCTTCTGTGCTGCAGTCCATGGGGTCGCAAAGAGTCGGACAAGACTCATTGACTGACCTGAAAGAGGGTTTTCTTTTTTTCCTTGCTTTTCTCATTTTTGTAGCATCTGTGTCCACTCAGAGGGTTAACACAACTGTATGGTCCCAAACGACATTTAGCTTGACACTGCTTGGCTGCCAGGCCAGCCAGTATCCTAGAAACAGACATTCCCTTTGGCTGCCTGTACAAAACTGCAGCATCTTTTCCAGGCGTTGTGTTGGGGGACCCTGTCTGTGGGTCCTGAGTGAGAGCCAGCAACACACAGTTGGACCTGAGTGCAGGAGCCAGGCAATGGGGTCTGCAGGCCCAGGAGCCAGAGTGTCCTGACGACTGGGCACCTTAGCCACACTGGTAGTTTGTGCCATGAACATGGAGGTGGTGCTCGAAAGTAGGAGGAGCCCCTGGGTGGGTCTCCAGCTCTGCCTCAGTTGATCCAGCTTGACTTCAGGCACCACATCTTCATCTTCAAATTTGCTGCATAATTCTGCCTTACCTGCCTCACCAAGTGGTCACAGGAATGAAAGAGGATACCATCGAAAGATAACCTTGAGAAGTTAACCTTTAACCTTGAGAAGTTTTTTTTTTTTTTTTTTAATTCTCTATGAGACTCCGTGCATGATGGAAAGCCATTACCTCATGGGATGACAGGTTGCAAACCATCCAGCCTCAGCCATAACAGCTCCAACTTTTTGCTGTTAGATACTTATCCAGAGTCATAGCCAGGGTTCTGTTCAGAATTCACGAGGCATGATGATTGCTTATTATGGTCTCATCTGCAGGTGAATGAGATGGCCAAACCCCAGAATATTTGGGTCCATAAAAAATAAGACTTAGGCATTTTCCTCTGAAATAAGATTTTCCGATACAAAAGCAAGTGTACTTAAAGCAGTGCTAGAGAAACACTGTCTGGGAGAAAGTAAAAAACCACTGAGATTATGATGTCATGGTCTTGTTTGATGTTTTCCTCCTTGTGAAACCAGATGATCATCACAGGGTCATCAGTAAATCTACTGACATGGTAAAGAGCAGATTAAAGGTATGCTCACTCCGTTATCATCTACTCATGGAAAAATGGGGGCGTCACCTTGTACAAGGTAGCTTTGACCTGCTGTCCCCCTGTCTTATGACTATTTTTATTGTCAGTGATGTGTAAAAAAAAAAAAGTAAAATTAACTGGCAGATGGCAACCTCATAAATCTTCAACAGTGAACAAATGGTTTAAATTAGCCAGAGAAGTGAAAAACAAAAAGTAAGATTGTTTGATTACTTTCCCAAAGGAAAAAGGCAACAAAAATCATCACATGAAAAAGCCTTCTGAAGAAGGGGAAAAGTGTTGACAACTTTTGTTTTGGAATCCTTGTACATGCTTAAAACAATTTGAACATTAAGAAAATCAAAATACAAATTCTTCACTGAGTTTCCCTTTTGAAAACTAGTTTAAATGCTGGGTGTTTTGAAATAAGTGGCATCTGCTTGGATTGTTTCGGTCTTTTTGAAGTGTCATCTGTGTCAGCAGGTGGAATCAATAGCATCAGCCTGTGGGTCAGCAATGGGCTGAGCATCTCCCCAGTGCTCCGTTCCACTCTCTTAATCTGTGTTTGGGGCATGATAGAGAGGATGTTGGGAAAAGAAGTATCTAGAGCTCACCACCTGTGACCTCACTCTGACCCCACCCCAAACACGTCTTCAATACAGTTTGGTGTCACTGGTTTCTGATAACCTCCTGAGGCCACCCTCTCTGATAACATTCATGAGCCCAGGACAACTACTATTCTACCTAGATGCATCCTGAGACATGATTGTATAAATATCTGCACTTTTGCTGATTATGATGTCAAGTCTCCAGTCTTTTATGTTGTTATTTTTAATTTTTTGAATTAATACAGAGTAAAATTAACTTTGTGTAGATCACAACAAACTGTGGAAAATTCTGAAAGAGATGGGAATACTAGACCACCTGACCTGGCTCCTGACAAATCTATATGCAGGTCAGGAAGCAAGTTACAACTGGACACGGAACAACAGACTGGTTCCAAATTGGCAAAGGAGTACATCAAGGCTGCATATTGTCACCCTGCTTATTTAACTTATATGCAGAATACATCATGAGAAATGCTGGGCTGGATGAAGCACACGCTGGAATCAAGATTGCCAGGAGAAATATCAATAACCTCAGATATGCAGATGACACCACCCTTATGGCAGAAAGTGAAGAACTAAAGAGCCTCTTGATGAAAGTGAAAGAAGAGAGTGAAAAGTTGGCTTAAAGCTCAATATTCAGAAAACTAAGATCATGGCATCCGGTCCCATTACTTCATGGGAAATAGATGGGGAAACAGTGGAAACAGTGAGAGGCTTTATTTTCTTGGGCTCCAAAATCATTGCAGGTGGTGACGGCAACCATGAAATTAAAAGACACTTGCTCCTTGGAAGAAAAATTATGACCAACCTAGACAGCATATTAAAAAGCAGAGACATTACTTTGCCAACAAAGGTCTGTCTAGTCAAATCTATGGTTTTTCCAGTGGTCATGTATGGATGTGAGAGTTGGACTATAAAGAAAGCTGAGTGCTGAACAAATGATGCTTTTGAACTGTGGTGTTGAAGAAGACTCTTGATAGTCCCTTGGACTGCAAGGAGATCCAACCAGTCCATCCTAAAGGAGATCAGTCCTGAATGTTCATTGGAAGGACTGATGCTGAAGCTGAAACTCCAAAACTTTGGCCACCTGATGCGAAGAACTGACTCATTGGAAAAGCCCCTGATGCTGGGAAAGATTGAAGGCAGGAGGAGAAGGGGCTGACAGAGGATGAGATGGTTGGATTGCATCACTGACTCAACGGACATGAGTTTGCTAAACTCCGGGAGTTGGTGATGGACAGGGAGGCCTGGCGTGCTGCAGTCCATAGGGTCTCAAAGAGTTGGACACGACTGGGTGACTGAACTGAACTGAGCTGAAGATTGACTTTAGGGGAGTCCAGATCTATTGAGTCTTAGTGCTTAGTCTCTTGTCCAACTCTTTGCACCTCCAGTGACTGTAGTCCACCCAGCTCCTCTGTCCCTGAGATTTTCCAAGCAAGAATACTGGAGTGGGTAGCTATTTCCTTCTCCAGGGGAATCTTCCCTACCCAGGGATTGAACCCAGGTCTTCTGCATTACAGGCGGATTCTTTACCCTCTGAGCCACCAGGGAAGCTCAGTTTAAAACATATAAATTTCTACAGTGACCTCTGTAGCCGAGATTCAAAATAGTCCCATCTGCTGAAAAAACTCTTGTGCTCTTTCTAGTCACACCCTTAACCCACCTAGCCCCTGGTAACCCAGAATCTATATTCATCACTGTGATTTTGCCTTTTCAAGAATGTTACATACATGGAATCATATGGTGAGCAACCTTTTGAGAATGACTTCTTCCACTCAGCATGATCGATGCCTTTGTGACTCATCCAAGTTGCAGTTTATATCTACAGTTGATTCCTTTTTGTTGCTGAGTATCATTGCATTGTAGGGATGTACCACTGACTCTTCATCCACTTGCCTATTGAAGAGTATTTAGCTTTATCCAGTTCTTGGCAGTTATGAATAAAGCTACTACAAATACTCAAGTCCAAGTTTTAGTGTGAACATAAGTTTTGATTTTTCCAGGGTAAATGCAGATGGAATTGCTGGGACATATTATAACTCTGTGTTTAATCTTTTGAGGAACTGTAACTTGTCTTTTCATTCTCTTCACAGTGTCTTTCACAGAGAAAAAGTGTTTAATTTGAATCAACGTTAATTTATCAGCTTATTCTTTTTTGTTATCATGTCTTGGAGTTCACTGTGTAACCTAGATCACAAAGATTTTCTCCTGTGTTTCCTTCAAAAAGTTTTGTAGTGTTACCTTTATTTTGATATCTGTGATCCCTTTTGAGTTAACGTATCTGGAAGATAGTATTATCTAGAACGGAGAAGGCAATGGCACCCCACTCCAGTACTCTTGCCTGGAAAATCCCATGGACGGAGGAGCCTGGTAGGCTACAGTCCATGGAGTCTCAAAGAGTTGGACACGACTGACCGACTTCACTTTCACTTTCACGCATTGGAAAAGGAAATGTCAACCCACTCCAGTATTCTTGCCTGAAGAATCCCAGGGACGGGAGCCTGGTGGGCTAGAAGTTATCTAGTTTTCTAGAGGTTAACTTATCTAGAAGGGCTTCCCTGGTGGCTCAGATGGTAAAGAATCTGCCTGCAGTACAGGAGACCTGAGTTTGATCCCTGGGTCAAGAAGATCCCCTGGAGGAGGAAATGGCTACCCACTCTAGTATTCTTGCCTTGGGAGTTCCATAGACAGAGGAGCCTAGTGGCCTGCAGTCCATGGGGTTGCAAAGAATCAGACACAACTGCGCAACTAACACTTTATCTAGAAGATAGTTAGGTTTCAGTTGAGGTTCACTTTTTGCATATGGATTCCAGTTGGTCCGACACCATTTGTTGAAAACACTGCCATTTGTCTCTTGGCAGCCTTCACACCTTCGTCGGAATCCCTGGGCCGTATCTGTGTAGTCTATTTCCGGATGCCCTGTTTTCTCCCACAGATATATGTATATATCCTGCCCTGGAGCCCATGCTACACTGTCTTAATACTGCAGCTTTATGCTAGGTCTTTGTGACTCCTTCAAAGGTATCCTTTTTCAGAATTATTTTGGATTGACTATTTTGGTCCTCTGCTTTGCTGTATAATTTTTAAAAGCAGCTTATCCATATCCACAAAAAAAACATACTATTTTTATTGGAATTGAGTTAAATTTACGTATCAGTTTTGAGAAGACTAACATCTTGACTTTGAGTCTCTCAGTCTGTGAACACAGTTTATCCCCTATTTATTTAGTTCATCTTTGATCGCTTTCATCAGCATTTCTACTTTCCACAGGCAGATCCTACGCATACTTTGTTAGATTCACCCCTAAGGATTTCATTGTAAACACTGTTTTTTAAAAATTTTAGTTTGTAATTGCTCCTTAGTAATGTACAGAAATAAAATGGATTTTTTGTATATTGACCTTGTATCACGCAACATTGTTTACTCACTAAGTTGTTTTGTCGATTCCTCAAAATTTTCTATGTGGAGAATTATGCCATCTGGGATGGGGACAGTTTAATCTTTTCCTTTCCAACCTGTATGTATTTTTGAAATTTTCTGTACCTCGATAAGCTTTCTACACAATGTTAAATAAGAATGGTGAGGGTGGACACCTTGTCTTGTTCCACATCTTAGAGGGAAAACATTCTCTCTGTCACCATTAAGTATGAAATGAGTTGTGGGTTTTTTTTTTTTTTCATTAATGTCACCTGTCAAGTGGGAAAATTTTCTTCTATTATGGGTTCCTGAGTTTTTGGTTGTGAATGGAAATTGAGTTTTATGAAAATTTCTTTGTGTCAGTTGAAATGACTGTGTGAATTTTCCTGTTCACACTGTTAATCTGGTAGATTAATTGCATTGATTTTTTTTTTCATTTTGAACCAACCTTGAGATTATTTTAAAATATATTGCTATATAAAATATAGCAATAGATTTATATATCTTGAAATATTGGCATTTAGTTATATACTCTAAAATATTTTGGTAAGGATTTTTTACATCTGGTTCATCAAGATATTGGTCTGGAGTTTTGTTGTATTATCTTTGTTGAGTTTTTTTTTTTTTATCATGCTCATTCTAATCTCATAAAATGAATTTGAGAATTACTCCATCCCCTATTTGAGTTCAGGCCACAGATTCTGACCTACCTTCTGCAGACTATGGACCCAGTGTCAGCTCAGTTTTCAAAGTCCAGTTCAGGTCTCAAAGCCTCTGATGTGCTGTTGAAGGTCAGATTCACACATGAGCAGTTCAGGGAGAAGCTCAGAAGTTCTGAAACAGCTTTGTGCCCTTGCTTGGCAGGCTCTTCATTTTTCATGATCTCCCCATTGCTTTCCGGCTTTCTGGGGCCTTCCTTTTTAGCAAAGCTGGGACTTTAGTTTGGCACCCCACTCCAGCACTCTTGCCTGGAGAATCCCGTGGACGGAGGAGCCTGGTAGGCTGCAGCCCATGGGGTCGCTAAGAGTTGGACACGACTGAGCAACTTTACTTTCACTTTTTACTTTCCTGCATTGGAGAAGGAAATGGCAACCCACTCCAGTGTTCTTGCCTGGAGAATCCCAGGGACGGGGGAGCCTGGTGGGCTGCCGTCTATGGGGTCACACTGAGTCGGACACGACTAAAGTGACTTTACTTACTTCACTTTGCCATGCACTTGCTATTACTGTGCCCATGTCTGGGGCTAAGCCAAGAGAGGGTGGAGAAGAAAAGCAAAAGGGGTTGGCCCCACCTCTTGGGGCCACAGCTCCACTGATGGGAGAGGAAGTTTCCCTTCATATGAGATTTTGGACCTGCCAACCCTGCTGTCACCACTTGGAGACCTTTCCCACACCAGGAGAAAGAACTCGAAGACTCCTCTGGAGCTCTCTGTCTGCCCCTGATACCCTCTTCCAGACTTTGGTTGCCTGATCCCAGGTTGGGGAATGCCAGAGGGAAAATGGTCAACTCATAACCAGTTCAGTTGAACTTCCAGTTCTGGTCTTTTTTCCCTCTGTCCACCTGCTACTGTTGATTTTATTTTAAAGTCTTCAAATAGCTGCTCCCTGCCTACTGTCCAGGGTGTGTAGTTGCATTCAGTGGGACAGTGCTTACCCATGTCTTCCGGAACTGGAACTCCTTCCCACACCTTATCCAGAGGTTTTGCTATTGTTGAGCAGTAACTAAAGCTGCTTAGAATTAATGAATTAAGTTACTAAAAGGTACGGCGCAGTGTGTATTTCTTTGCTTTGATATTCTCATTTGTTAAATGAGAGAAAAATAATGACACCTTCCCTTTAATAATGTTGTATGTACAGTGTCACATGGTGGGAATTTTGACCTTCATTAAAAATGTAATCACTGAGGAATTTGAACCTGTAAGAATCATAATCCTTCTGACACCTGTTTGCTTCCTCTGTCTTCCAAAATTGACTTTTACTTGAAACAAATAGAGGAAGAAAATGATACTCTTTCCATTAGTAGGTAAGTATTGCTCTTTGTAAGAACCATCATCACTTGTTCCTTAATCAGACTTGAGTTTGATGTTCAGTTCAGTCGCTCAGTCGTGTCCGACTCTTTGTGACCCCATGAATCGCAGCACACCAGGCCTCCCTGTCCATCACCAACTCCCGGAGTCCACCCAAACCCCTGTCCATCGAGTTGGTGATGCCATCCAGCCATCTCATCCTCTGTCATCCCCTTTTCCCCCTGCCCTCAATCTTTCCCAGCATCAGGGTCTTTTCAAATGAGGCAGCTCTTCACATCAGGTGGCTAAAGTATTGGAGCTTCAGCTTCAACATCAGTCCTTCCAATGAATGCCCAGGACTGATCTCCTTTAGGATGGACTGGTTGGATCTCCTTGCAGTCCAAGGGACTCTCAAGAGTCTTCTCCAACACCACAGTTCAAAAGCATCAATTCTTAGGCACTCAGCTTTCTTCATAATCCAACTCTCACATCCATACATGACCACTGGAAAAACCATAGTCTTGACTAGGTGGACCTTTGTTGACAAAGTAATGTCTCTGCTTTTTAATATGCTGTCGAGGTTGGTCATAACTTTCCTTCCAAGGAGTAAGTGTCTTTTAATTTCATGGATGCAGTCATCATCTACAGTGATTTTGGAGCCCAGAAAAATAAAGTCAGCCACTGTTTCCACTGTTTCCCCATCTATTTGCCATGAAGTGATAGGACCGGATGCCATGCTCTTTGTTTTCTGAATGTTGAGCTTTAAGTCAACTTTGTCACTCTCCTCTTTCACTTTCGTCAAGAGGTTCTTTAGTTCTTCTTCACTTTCTGCCATAAGGGTAGTGTCTTCTGCATATCTGAGGTTATTGATATTCCTCCCAGCAATCTTGATTCCAGCTTGTGCTTCCTCCAGCCCAGAGTTTCTCATGATGTACTCTGCATATATGTTAAATAAGTTAAAATGTTGTAATTTCTATGTAAAACCTGAAATACATTTGAAATATTAAAAACAATTAAAATTATAGTATGACCTGTGGTACAAAAGTTAATCTGAGTTCTTTGGAAATGATTTATTTTTGTAAGATCCAAAATTAATCCATGAGAAGAAGCATATGTTCTTAACATGTTTCACTTTATTTCTTAAGGAACAGGGAGCTGTTCTCTAATCATTTATCTTACCTTTCACCTTTCTCTCATCTCCCATCCTTTTCTGGCCTGGAATGTTCTTCATGTACAAGACTCAGGAAATTTGGAGAAGTTGCTGATTAAACTGGAGATTTAAAGAGAGAGAGATGAAATGTTAAAACCATTGAGTGTGAATTTAGATGCTATGTAGGGCTTCTCTTCTCAAAAGTTTATTTGTGTGTAACGCCTGTTTATGATAAGAGGCCTGACAACAGAGTATCTCTCCTACCTGGCTGGAAAATTACCATATGAATTTGGAAACATCACAGGGTCCACCACTAAGAGTATACGCCATCTTTCCATCTTTCTAGAAAATTCTCACCATGATTCCCACGGAAGAGGAGAAGCAGAAGATTCAGGAAGCACAACTGGCCAACCCTGAGGTGCCCCTGGGCAGCGCAGAGCAGTTCCTCCTGACACTCTCCTCCATCAGTGAGCTCTCGGCACGACTCCACCTCTGGGCATTCAAAATGGATTATGAAACTACAGAAAAGGTAAGCGCTTAGGAAGCGAGGCAGCCAGTCTTATGTCCCCAGGGTAGAGAAAGACCATTTTTTTTAGTGGTGAACGTAGTGAAGTATTATTCCTGAGACAGGGTTTGAAGGGTGAGTTGATGGTGCTGGGGACATGTCTACACTGAGTGCTGAACAGCCTATACCATTGAGGGGTTATTCTAAAGTATCTGCCTGACACCAGCCTCAGATACTTGACTAGTTAAAAAAAACAACAACTATTAAATGTTTTTCTGACTCTATATGCTCAATGTAGAAAATACAGAAAAACACAATATGGAAAGTGACTTGTAATCCTTCTGTCTGATGATGGTCGCCTCACTGCCATTGACTGTGGTAATTAGCAGGTCACTGAGTTCCTCTGAGAGAGGCTCTCGGTAGAATACCTGAGATGGACAGATTGCAAGAGGTTGGAAGGAGAGTAGAAGGAAAGGGTTTTTGATAGTGAAGGCAGGGAAGACTCATCTCGAGTAGAAAGTAGAAGCAGCAGATGTCCTCTCTGGTCTGGCATGAGGTATTTTGGCAGACTGAGCAGAAGAAATCAGTGGAGAGAACAAGGGAGGGATCCACGGTGAGCTGGCGGTGAGCTTGAGTGAGAAGTGTCTGGGGAAGGCGGAGAGGCTGTGTGATCTTCCTCTTTCTGTAAAGGATGAGTACGTTCCTTACTGAGGGCCACACAGGTAGCAGTAGGCCTAGGGTGTTTCAGGAGAAACTGCTGTGTTTGACTCCACTCCAGAATTGGACAGGGATGAAGAAATCTAGAGGGGCTAAGGTAACTTGGTTGCAAAACCAATCAGCCTATTCGGGTGATTTTCTGTAGCAAAGTGAAGTAACTTCATGGAGAAAACAGGTCATCAGTCAGCATTGGCTGGGGACTGGTAGGGCCTGCTAAGCAGAAGTAAGGCTGGCGTGAATGAAGCCCAAGCTGCTGGTTTTGGGGTCCATGCTCAGGGAGAGCCTCAGTGAGGATGCTGAAGTGGGGGGCTGTTATGAAACAATGGGACAGAGAGAAGGAGGGACTGAGGCCACGAGGTTATAGGACAAGCTACACGTCTGAGAGACTGGGAGTTAGGAAGGTGGTGGGAGTCATGAGGATGGTGGTCTTCTAGAAAGTAACCCAGGCCAAGAGATGGCCAGCCACAGGGTGCCTAGAGGGGACATTAGGAGACCTGGGCCCTGAGACAGTGATGCCAGTTTCCAGCGTCACCTGCCTGGGAGGAGAAGGACAAAGAGGAAGACCGTGGTTCAGATGCTGAAGGAACATGTGAAGGATGAGTTCTGCAAACATCAGTCATAGTCAGGAGAGAGCTTGGAAGATGGGCAGAAAAGGGGGAGGACACCTAGCCCAGCTCCTGTGAGCCACAGGGACCCACCTAGTCTCCACTGAAGAGACTCTGGGGCCAGACTTTCTCCTGTCACCTTTCTGCCCTTTTCCATACCTGAAAGCATGTGCCAATCACACGGGATTGCCTTATACTGGGAGAACTCCACTGGTATGACCTTGTACAAAAATGTGAAAGAACACAGTAAAGCCGAGTGTACACTCTATCATCTTCTAATTTTTTTTTAATTGAAAGGAAGTGGCAGAACCACTTTTGGACCTGAAGGAAGGAATAGACCAGTTGGAGAACAATAAAACCTTGGGCTTTATCCTGTCTACTCTCTTGGCCATTGGGAACTTTCTAAATGGAACTAATGTAAGTCTCCCCATCCTTTTCCTCCTACCTCCCTGGTCACAGAATCCCCGCCCTCCCCTTGCTGGTGGATCACTGATCTTTCGAGGCACAATTGAACAATTTTCACTGATGTTTTTTGGTGAAAATTTAGAGGTTTTGTCCTTAAAATATCAGGGCCTATTTATTCAAGCCTGTATCTTGCTGTAAATAAGAAAATGTAAAAAAAATAAGCACATTATTCCTTAGGAAGGTTGGCTCCTCTCACAATTGACTTTGGAAATGTTTTCTTCTACAGTTTTTTTCTTTTTATTTTTCTCCCTGAGCTTATCACTTAAATATTTGTACCCATACACATTATAAACACAAACACACTTAAACAAAAAACTGGCCTATCTTTAGCCAGGAAGTAGAAAATCCCCAATTATGGGATTAGGGAAGTTGTGGCTGCCTACATGGCAGAAACCCCACACCCAGCTCCCTGATTTAGGAGCAGAGCCCTAGCCCATGGCTGACGGCCATGATCAGGAAGGGCTGGAGGCTCATTTCACTATCAGGGTGGCTGGTGCTTGTGTGGTCCGCTAAGGACGTTGGAACATGTGGCCTGAGATGCTTCAGTCACAAAGGAACTAAATACTGGGTTCCTCCTCAAGGGTGTTAATTCTAACCATTTGTACCTTTCTAAGTGCCTGCATAGCACTTGTTCTCCACATCCTCTCCAGCACTTACTGTTTATAGATTTTTTTGATGAGGGCAAACATAGAGAACAGCAGGGGAAGAAGGGGGTGGGACAGATAGAGAGAGTAGCTTTTATTTTATTTTATTTTTACTTTATTTTACTTTACAATACCGTATTGGTTTTGCCATACATTGACATGAATCCACCATGGGTGTATATTAGCTCCCAATCCTGAATCCCCCTCCCACCCCATATCATCTCTCTGGATCATCCCCGTGCACATGCACCAGCCCCAAGCATCCTGTATCCTGTATCGAACATAGACATTGCCATGTGTGAAACAGATAACTAAGTGGGAAGTTGCTCTATAACACGGGGAGCTCAAGTTGGTGCTCTGTGGCGACCTAGAGGGGTGGGATGGGGTGCAGGGGTGGGAGGGCGGTTCAGAGGGAGGGACATATGTCTGTTTATAGCTGACTCACATGGTTGTATGGCAGAAACCAAAACAACATTGTAAAGCGATTATCCTCCAACTAAAAAAAGGAAAAAGCTTGTTCTTCCATTCTCTTGTATTATGTTGCCTAAATAGGCCAAAGCGTTTGAGTTAAGCTACCTCGAGAAGGTTCCAGAAGTCAAAGACACAGTGCACAAGCAGTCACTTCTCCACCACGTGTGCACCATGGTGGTGGAGAACTTCCCGGACAGCTCGGACCTGTACTCGGAGATCGGGGCCGTCACGAGGTCAGCCAAGGTATGTGCGGGGCATGGGGGGTGGGCGGGGCCCCTCTCCCCCAGAGCTGGGGGTCTGCACCCACCATCTATGCGGAGCGCAGGCCCTGTTAACCAAAACACCCACATACTGCTTGCACCCCCTGCTTTAGAGTCTGTGAATAAACCTCGCCTCCTGCCATTTCTAACGGATTTTTGAGATCACTTTCCCACCTATGGTTCTCTGTCAGATTCTTTCCTGCTGAGGTATGTGAGCAAGCTTGCTGTTCCCAGTCAGTCCTAACCCCACGTCCCCTGGTCAGCCACTGTACTCACCAGGCTGGCTTCTCCAGAGAAGGGAAACTACTCGGGTGGTTTTAGGTGACAAAAATGTCCAAAAGATGCACTTTGTTGCTGCTGCTAAGTCGCTTCAGTCATGTCCGACTCTGTGCGACCCCATAGACGGCAGCCCACCAGGCTCCCCCATCCCTGGGTTTCTCCAGGCAAGAACACTGGAGTGGGTTGCCATTTCCTTCTCCAATGCGTGAAAAGTGAAAGTGAAGTTGCCTAGTCGTGTCCGACTCTTCGAGACCCCATGGACTGCAGTTCACTGGGCTCCTCTGTCCATGCGATTTTCCAGGCAAGAGTATAGGGCCCTGCAGTGAGGTGTGGAGCCAGGGAACTAAGGGCATGCCCGGCCCCCTGCCCCCTCACAGGTTGGCCATGCCTGTGATCTTACACCGAGGGAACAGTTTTATGGGGCTGTAAACAGTGTGTAGCATTGGCCCCTTAGCTGCAGTCTCTTAAGCTTAGCGCAGTTAAAATCTTCATGAACTTTGGTTTAGCCGTGAGAGCTGGACAGCTGGTAGCAGTAGGCCTAGGGTGTTTCAGGAGAAACTGCTGTGTTTGACTCCACTCCAGAATTGGACAGGGATGAAGAAATCTAGAGGGGCTAAGGTAACTTGGTTGCAAAACCAATCAGCCTATTCGGGTGATTTTCTGTAGCAAAGTGAAGTAACTTCATGGAGAAAACAGGTCATCAGTCAGCATTGGCTGGGGACTGGTAGGGCCTGCTAAGCAGAAGTAAGGCTGGCGTGAATGAAGCCCAAGCTGCTGGTTTTGGGGTCCATGCTCAGGGAGAGCCTCAGTGAGGATGCTGAAGTGGGGGGCTGTTATGAAACAATGGGACAGAGAGAAGGAGGGACTGAGGCCACGAGGTTATAGGACAAGCTACACGTCTGAGAGACTGGGAGTTAGGAAGGTGGTGGGAGTCATGAGGATGGTGGTCTTCTAGAAAGTAACCCAGGCCAAGAGATGGCCAGCCACAGGGTGCCTAGAGGGGACATTAGGAGACCTGGGCCCTGAGACAGTGATGCCAGTTTCCAGCGTCACCTGCCTGGGAGGAGAAGGACAAAGAGGAAGACCGTGGTTCAGATGCTGAAGGAACATGTGAAGGATGAGTTCTGCAAACATCAGTCATAGTCAGGAGAGAGCTTGGAAGATGGGCAGAAAAGGGGGAGGACACCTAGCCCAGCTCCTGTGAGCCACAGGGACCCACCTAGTCTCCACTGAAGAGACTCTGGGGCCAGACTTTCTCCTGTCACCTTTCTGCCCTTTTCCATACCTGAAAGCATGTGCCAATCACACGGGATTGCCTTATACTGGGAGAACTCCACTGGTATGACCTTGTACAAAAATGTGAAAGAACACAGTAAAGCCGAGTGTACACTCTATCATCTTCTAATTTTTTTTTAATTGAAAGGAAGTGGCAGAACCACTTTTGGACCTGAAGGAAGGAATAGACCAGTTGGAGAACAATAAAACCTTGGGCTTTATCCTGTCTACTCTCTTGGCCATTGGGAACTTTCTAAATGGAACTAATGTAAGTCTCCCCATCCTTTTCCTCCTACCTCCCTGGTCACAGAATCCCCGCCCTCCCCTTGCTGGTGGATCACTGATCTTTCGAGGCACAATTGAACAATTTTCACTGATGTTTTTTGGTGAAAATTTAGAGGTTTTGTCCTTAAAATATCAGGGCCTATTTATTCAAGCCTGTATCTTGCTGTAAATAAGAAAATGTAAAAAAAATAAGCACATTATTCCTTAGGAAGGTTGGCTCCTCTCACAATTGACTTTGGAAATGTTTTCTTCTACAGTTTTTTTCTTTTTATTTTTCTCCCTGAGCTTATCACTTAAATATTTGTACCCATACACATTATAAACACAAACACACTTAAACAAAAAACTGGCCTATCTTTAGCCAGGAAGTAGAAAATCCCCAATTATGGGATTAGGGAAGTTGTGGCTGCCTACATGGCAGAAACCCCACACCCAGCTCCCTGATTTAGGAGCAGAGCCCTAGCCCATGGCTGACGGCCATGATCAGGAAGGGCTGGAGGCTCATTTCACTATCAGGGTGGCTGGTGCTTGTGTGGTCCGCTAAGGACGTTGGAACATGTGGCCTGAGATGCTTCAGTCACAAAGGAACTAAATACTGGGTTCCTCCTCAAGGGTGTTAATTCTAACCATTTGTACCTTTCTAAGTGCCTGCATAGCACTTGTTCTCCACATCCTCTCCAGCACTTACTGTTTATAGATTTTTTTGATGAGGGCAAACATAGAGAACAGCAGGGGAAGAAGGGGGTGGGACAGATAGAGAGAGTAGCTTTTATTTTATTTTATTTTTACTTTATTTTACTTTACAATACCGTATTGGTTTTGCCATACATTGACATGAATCCACCATGGGTGTATATTAGCTCCCAATCCTGAATCCCCCTCCCACCCCATATCATCTCTCTGGATCATCCCCGTGCACATGCACCAGCCCCAAGCATCCTGTATCCTGTATCGAACATAGACATTGCCATGTGTGAAACAGATAACTAAGTGGGAAGTTGCTCTATAACACGGGGAGCTCAAGTTGGTGCTCTGTGGCGACCTAGAGGGGTGGGATGGGGTGCAGGGGTGGGAGGGCGGTTCAGAGGGAGGGACATATGTCTGTTTATAGCTGACTCACATGGTTGTATGGCAGAAACCAAAACAACATTGTAAAGCGATTATCCTCCAACTAAAAAAAGGAAAAAGCTTGTTCTTCCATTCTCTTGTATTATGTTGCCTAAATAGGCCAAAGCGTTTGAGTTAAGCTACCTCGAGAAGGTTCCAGAAGTCAAAGACACAGTGCACAAGCAGTCACTTCTCCACCACGTGTGCACCATGGTGGTGGAGAACTTCCCGGACAGCTCGGACCTGTACTCGGAGATCGGGGCCGTCACGAGGTCAGCCAAGGTATGTGCGGGGCATGGGGGGTGGGCGGGGCCCCTCTCCCCCAGAGCTGGGGGTCTGCACCCACCATCTATGCGGAGCGCAGGCCCTGTTAACCAAAACACCCACATACTGCTTGCACCCCCTGCTTTAGAGTCTGTGAATAAACCTCGCCTCCTGCCATTTCTAACGGATTTTTGAGATCACTTTCCCACCTATGGTTCTCTGTCAGATTCTTTCCTGCTGAGGTATGTGAGCAAGCTTGCTGTTCCCAGTCAGTCCTAACCCCACGTCCCCTGGTCAGCCACTGTACTCACCAGGCTGGCTTCTCCAGAGAAGGGAAACTACTCGGGTGGTTTTAGGTGACAAAAATGTCCAAAAGATGCACTTTGTTGCTGCTGCTAAGTCGCTTCAGTCATGTCCGACTCTGTGCGACCCCATAGACGGCAGCCCACCAGGCTCCCCCATCCCTGGGTTTCTCCAGGCAAGAACACTGGAGTGGGTTGCCATTTCCTTCTCCAATGCGTGAAAAGTGAAAGTGAAGTTGCCTAGTCGTGTCCGACTCTTCGAGACCCCATGGACTGCAGTTCACTGGGCTCCTCTGTCCATGCGATTTTCCAGGCAAGAGTATAGGGCCCTGCAGTGAGGTGTGGAGCCAGGGAACTAAGGGCATGCCCGGCCCCCTGCCCCCTCACAGGTTGGCCATGCCTGTGATCTTACACCGAGGGAACAGTTTTATGGGGCTGTAAACAGTGTGTAGCATTGGCCCCTTAGCTGCAGTCTCTTAAGCTTAGCGCAGTTAAAATCTTCATGAACTTTGGTTTAGCCGTGAGAGCTGGACAGCCAGCTGCCCCCGCTGCAGGAGCATTATTGCAGCCAAATAACCACAGAGGGATCCCAAACACAGCAGAACCGGGAGATGCGAGGGTCTTGGAAGCAACAGGGAACTCGCGGGGAGGGTCTTCAGTGGAACACAGGAGCCAGGCGCGTGTGGGAAAGCTCCCAAAAATACAACCCGGCTGAACTGCATTTAGCTCTGGGACTCACTGGAGTCTAGTATGGTTGTAGGAGGGCTTCCCAGGTGGCTCAGTGGGTAAAGAATGTGCCTGCTATACAGGAGACACTAGTCACATATGTGAGTTCAATCCCAGTGTCAGGAGGATCTCCTGGAGAAGGAAATGGCAACCCACTCCAGTATTCTTGCTTGGAGAGTCCCATGGACAAAGGGGCCTGGCGGGCTACAGTCCATAGGGTCGCAAAGAGTCGGACACGACTGAAGCGACTGAGCATGCACGCATGATCGTAGGAGAGACTGTGGTGGGCAGGAATGGGGATAGGCTTTGCTAAGTTCCCCTTCAGGGAGCACTCCTCTCTCCATCTTCCCCAACAGAGCTGGCCCTTGGGGACCTGCAGCCTGGGACCTTCCTTTACCTTCCCCTAGCTAGCAGCTGCCAGATCCACTGAGCAGGGGGCCCTGAGCCAGCGTGATGGGTGGTCCTGCCTTGAAGCAGAAACAGGCTTGACCAGCAGTCCTGCAACCCTGAGAACAGGCAGACTTTTCTATTTCGTAGGCATTCTCGCCATATTTACTCTGTGCCAAGCCCTGTTCTGAAGTCTTTAGAAATATTATTTCAGTATTCTAACCAAGGTAAAAAGCCCCTCTGAATGTCCCAACAGAGGTCTTCTGGTTGCTGCTCTGACATCCCCCCATGAACACCTTCTCAGAAGACAGTTTGTTAGGAGTAGTTCTTGAGATGAAGTCTTCCTGGCCTCTTGATCCCCATTTCCAGAATAAGTCAGTTCCCTTTTTACATCTTGGAGAAGGCAATGGCACCCTACTCCAGTACTCTTGCCTGGAAAATCTCATGGACAGAGGAGCCTGGTAGGCTGCAGTCCATGGGGTCGCTGAGGGTCGGGCATGACTGAGTGACTTCACATTCACTTTCACTTTTTACATCTAGTCCTTTGCTCTTTCCAGGGCCTTCTACTGGTGGAGCCTGCTTGTGCTGAGTTGCCCTAGCTTAGGCCCCCTGCACCAGGCTGGCCCCCCATGTCAGGTCTTTCCTTGTTTAAAACCTGACTACCCAAGCCAGGACTGTGGGTCGCTTCTCCCTGTTAACTTTGGCAATTATGAAGGATGACTATTGACCCAAGTCCTTGTGACTTCAAACAGGAGGCCAAGAGGGCCCCTACCACCACTTCTAAGCTTTTACTCTCAAAGTTAGGAGACATTGAGGGGCACCTTCTCTGGAGACAGCTTCACAGCCTCTGTCAGGGATTCCCCAGCCACATTCATTCCATCTCCTGACGTGTTGCTTTGGGGGTCATCATTGCAACCCTCCAAGGAGCAGGTAACTCTGGTGTCTGGAGGAGAACTTTGTCCCACCAGGGGCTGGGGGGAAATGAGCAGAAATGGGCATAGCTCTGGCTGCTCCTAGAGAGGTTGGGGGGGGGTGCCTCACAGGCTTGTGCAGTGCTGACAAGTCAGGTTAGCTTTCAAAGAGAAATAGTGACATGTGGTCACTGACCTGACCCCACAGCTCCAGAACTGAAGGCAGGTGACAGTGCAGGCTCTCCCTTGTATTAGTTACCTACAGCTGTGTAACAAATAACCCCAAAAGGTAACAGCTTAGGATAATGTATTAGTTTCTTAGGGTTGTTGTGACAAAGCACCACAAACTAGATGACTTAGAAAAACAGAAATAATTTGTTCCACCGTTCCAGAGGCCAGAAATATGAGATCAAGTTGTTGGCAGGGTAAGTTCCTCTTGAAAGAGGAATTTGTGCCACATCTCTCTCCTGGCTTCTGATAGTTTGCTGGAAATCACCCCAGCCTCTTCCTTCACCTTCACATGATGTTCTCCTTGTGTGTCTGCATCCAGATTTCCACTTCTTATAAGGATACCGGTCATATTGGACTAGGGGTCCATCCTACTCCAGTGTGACCTCATCCTAATTCAGTTAATTACATCTGCAATGACCCTATTTCTTAATCAAGGCACGTTCTGACATACTGGGGCTTGGGACTTTACCATGTGAATCTTGGCATGACACATTTCAACCCCTAATAGACAGTAAGAAACATTTCATGAATGGTTCTGTCTCCAATTCTCTTCTGGAGTTTCAGTCAACATTTCAACTGAGGCTGCCATCATCTGAAAGCTCAACTGGGGCTGGAGAAGTTTTCCCCATGGTGGTTCACTCCCCTCCTGGTTCTTAGAGAGAAGACTCAGTTTCCTCCCACGTGGGCCTCCCCCAGGGCTCCTTGAGTGTCCTCATGACATAGCAGATGGTCTTTCCCAAAGTATGGGATCTGGGATAGAGCACAGAGCTCCATGCAGATGCCCCTCCCTTTTTATGACCTAGCTTCTACATTCTCTTCATTAGAACCAAGTCACTAAAGCTGGCTCACATGCAAAGGGAAGGATTGCTGGCTTGACATTTTGAAGGCATGAGTGTCAAAGAATTTGACATACTGTGTGTTTTCCCCATGCCGTCCCTTTCTGCAGCCCTGGTTCTTGTCCCTGAGTTGCCCTGCTCCAGCCCAGACTCACTTGATAAGATCTGACTGCCTCACAGCACAGCTCTGTGTCCTCTTACACACGGAAAGTGGCCCATGTGGGGCTGTTGTCAGGAGAGGGCTTCCTGGAGATGACTTCCTGCTTGCAACAGAAGGCCAGGCCAGCTCTCTCTCCAGGGTGGAATATTTTAGGGACAAACCTAGGCTTAAGACCTGATGGTTACGAACTTAGACTCTGGAGCCAGAGATATTTGGGTTCAAATGCCAGCTCCACCACCTCCCTGCATCTGGCTTCTCGCAAGTTCCTTAACCTTTCTGTGCAACTGGCCCCTCAGCCAGCTGAGGCAGCCTTGCAGCTCTCCTCAAAAGATGCTGCATTAATCTCCCTCTTCAAACACCTTTTGGTCAGAGGCTCCCCACGTGCTTTCCATTGGCAGTGAGGTTGCTTTCCCTGCCTTTAAAGGCTCACAATGGATTCTCTTCCTTGAAAACTCTCTCTCACGTGGTATCTGTCCACCCACTCTGTGCCCACTGCAGTGCTGGACAGGCATCACCAGTTAGACCAAGGACTCAGTACATTCTGAGCTGAACTGAAGTTATTACATTTATTAAAGTTATTAAAAATATTGTGGCTCAAAGTCGCTGCCAGGTGCAAATGATTAGACAGGTTACAACTGGCTTCAAACCTCCTGCTGCTGCTAAGTCGCTTCAGTCGTGTCCGACTCTGTGCGACCCCATAGACAGGAGCCCAACAGGCTCCCCTGTCCCTGGGATTCTCCAGGCAAGAACACTGGAGTGGGTTGCCATTTCCTTCTCCATTGTGTGAAAGCGAAAAGTGAAAGTGAAGTCGCTCAGTCGCATCCGACTTCCAGCGACCCCATGGACTGCAGCCCACCAGGCTCCTCCATCCATGGGATTTTCTAGGCAAGAGTACTGGAGTGGCTTGCTATTGCCTTCTCCGTCAAACCTCCTAGACCTCTTCAATATTACGTGTTGATCTCAGGTCATCTGGATCCCTTGCTAGACTTGCTCTTTAAACTAGTCAGTCCTTCTTTTCTAAGGCTGCATTTCTTTTTCTTTCAGTAACATGTCAGATTTTTTTCTCTGCTCCACTGTATCATAGGAAAATGTAGCCTTTTCTAATCTGGATCCCAAATTCCGTTGTTTTCAGGCAAATGATTTTTCTCAATGTCCCACAACCGCCAGTGCTTATCTGAATCCCCAGCCTCTGCCTAAACTTGCCTTCTTTTTTTCACCCATAGCACCCAAGAAATTCATGACGTGTGCTGTCTTGCCGGAGCCCCTGGACATCCCCTTTGCTCAGCACATCTTCATCCTGTCTCGTGACACATCTTCTCACAGGATCAACCTTTCTTGACTTGGCCTCCTGCATTGTCTTTCTCAGGGTGGGGCTGGAGGTCTGAGGTCACTCCAGCCAGTCCTTTTGGGCACTCGCCTCCAGGCCCTGCTCTTGTGACCACAACCACAGCATCTGAGCAATGGTGGCTCATCTCTCCACACTTTCTCTTTCTCCTCCTCATTTGCTGGTCCCTCGCCCTATCCAGCGCTCACTCTCCATCCACCTCTATCGACTCCCTTCAGCTCACTGGTCTGTCTAGTTCTTCCTCCCGCTCCTAGTCTTCTCAATTTCTTTCCTCTCTCTCACATCTCCCTCCATTAAATATCCTTCAGTCTATTTTCTTCATGGATAACTCTCTGAGTCTCATAATTTTTAGACTAGAAATTCCACCAAAACATTCCTTTAGAAAGCCTCATCTCAGTTCACTTCAGTCAATACAAACTGGTCCCACTTCCCCGAAGAGCAAAGTGAATGCTCTGTCACATCTGTTCTTTGCACACATGGTTTGCATCTGCTCACAGATGGGGCTGGACCACACACTCTGACTCTCACCCACACAGAGGCCTGGTGGGTAGTGTACATCCTCAGTGATCACCTGTCTGTATGATGAGCCTCCTGGGGAACAGCAAGCTGATCTCTTTCTGCATTGATCTTAGTCTTCCTTATACCTGGGGGCTGGAGCGGGGAATTGGCATGCACTCGCTTTTCCCTGAGTGTTGTTTGAATGAGGGAATGAATGGATAAATAATTTGTCACACAATGTAAAAATGATCATGGTGAAGAGAAGCTGGCTGCCCCTTAACTGGCCCCAACATAATACCATCCATGTCTGAGTTTGGTGAATTCCTCTAACCTCAAGTGAAATATCTAAAGAATAAGAGAGCTCTGAAAAATTTTATGAGACATCTGCTCAGTTCATCTTGTACTAGGGTTCATTGATATCATGTTTTAATTTACAGTTCCCAAAGACTTTCTTAAGATTTCTTTCCAAATATGGCAAAAAAAAAAAAAAAGTGACACTTGTGTTGAGTTCATTTGGAGAAGTTTTATCACTAAATAATTTGATGTAGAGATAATGACAAATACACATGTGGATAATTTTTAGGCCATAAATATGTTTGTATTTCAAGATGTAAATTGGGTTTTGATGTTTGTTTCTTCCCAGAGGCAGTTCGGTTTCCTGGGTCAGGTTGCTGTCCGGTTATTTCAGCACATTTGTAATGTTCTCTCTCTGATTTTCAGGTTGACTTTGATCAACTTCAGGATAATTTATGTCAGATGGAGAAACGATGCAAAGCTTCATGGGATCACCTCAAGGCAATTGCAAAACATGAAATGAAACCAGTTTTAAAACAGCGAATGTCAGAGTTCCTAAAAGACTGTGCAGAGCGAATTATAATTTTAAAAATTGTCCATAGAAGAATAATTAACAGGTGAGTGAATTGAGGAGTTCATGCAAATATCAGTAATGGCATGTTGAAGATATTCTGCAAAACAAGAAGTGAAGATACATATACAAACATTATACTGAAAATTCTTGGTGTGTAGCAAGTGTACCATTGATGGACAGTCCACTTAATTTTCCTTAAACACACACATGGCAGTAATGCCACTGAATCTTGGAAGGAATCTCAGAGATAATATCGTCCCGAAGTCTTACTCGATCAGGAATTGCATCTGTAAGATCTCTGGCAAGTTGGCCCCTCCATCGCTGCACCTAATGGAGCAGTTCTGCCTACAGAGAGTTACACAGCCTTGCCAGGCAGCTTGACTGGTTAGGAAAGTCCCTTCTTCACGTTGTCCACAGTCTGCCTTCCGAGACCTTTCACTCATGGATTCTCGGATGGCTGCTCTGTATTGAGCCTTCCTGGAGGTGGCCCACCCCCACAATGAGCATCCTCCTCTGGACCAGCCTTCCTGAGAGTCCCAGGATCCACGAGGATCCGGGGAGACACAGCGGTGACGTGGCAGGCCTTGCTTCCTACAGGGAGGCTGGTGAGGGTCTAGGGCGGCTCCACGGCGGTCCAGAGCTGTCTTCCCTGTAAGTGGTAGCAGCACCGGGACGGGGTGTCCCAGCTCCCCGGGTCAGGCCATTTCCTACCAGGCAGCGCCCACTTGGTTCTCCTTTGTCTCGTCGCAGCACATGGCTGGAGGTCCCTCCCGCTGGCCTCTGGAGTCCGAGTGCTCTGTCCTGGGCCCCGCTCCTTGGTGAGCAGATGTGCAGGCCCGCAGGCCGTGGTTTCCCTGGAGCAGGTGCTCTGCGAATGGACCTGCTGAAACAGGCCTCACTGCAGCTCTGTGAAGGCAGGCCTCGCTCGGGGCGTCTAATCTGCAGACTTCCCTGGAGACCTGCTCTTCAAGTCCACTCCCACTCCTGTGCTTGAGTGCTTTATTACTGTCTCAAACAAATATGTGGCACATTCACTTATCCTTGTACATTTCACATTTTTAAAAATCTTTTCTCTTTTCCTTCCCTCCTTTCTCTGTCTTTCCTTCCTTCATAGGAACCCACACTGAATTTTTAAAAACCTCCTTTTCCTGTCTGCCTGTGAACCCTCTCCCAGTGTGTATCATGTGCTGTTTGGGTAATCATACCTCCTGGGCCTTGATCCAGGCTTTTTTTGGTGGGCAGGGATAGTCTTTAGTCCATTAGACCGGACAAGAATAGGGGACAGAATCTTCCCTCCAGGTTGACAACTATCCATTACTCAGTACTTTTGGAATTTAGTTGTTCAACTGTAAGTCGCCCTCCCTGTACTTCATCTGGACCTCACAGCTGCCCTCCGGGTAGGAGGATCTTATCAGAGATTTTGTCAAATTTCTTACTGAAAGCAAAGTACACTCTGCTTTTAACATGGTTAAAGAGGGGAGGCAGAGAATGTAAGTGGCTTTGGCCCTCCATGCTTTGTGTGATACAAGCAATTTCCAACTTAAAACGACTCAAATAAACAAATAGTTTCCATTTGGAATGTCAGGAAACTGGAGCAGTTTTATGAAAGTCTTGTAAAGCTATTATGCCTGGTCACAGTAACCATCTTATCCCGGAAAGTTTAAAACTCTGTTTTGCTGATACATCTGTTCCCTAAACTATTGTGTGTGTGTGTGTGTGTGTGTGTGTGTACACACACACACACACACACACATATATACATGTGTGAATCTATATATAATGTATGTGTAAAATGTATATAATGCATATAACATTTGCTCTGATTGCCTATTCTTCCTGGTAAGCTGGTTGCCCAGCTGTTGCTTGCTCTTGTGTAACCTGGATCCCGGAGGCTCATTATTGGACACCCATTTGGCCTCCCCCCCTTTTCTAGCTTCCATGGAGCTAATGGGGCAGGTACGTCCACTCCCTTTCCTGTCTGATGACACCCCCTCACCCCTACCCCTGCTTAGTGACTCCAGTGGCCCCTTTTAATAAAGGGGCAGAAAGAAGAACTTAGGCAGTTTTCTTAAGGCAAAATCTGACTTTCAAACCGTTGCCTAAGAATGTCTTGTTCCGGATGTCCAAATCTACAGACTAACCTGCCCTTTTCGCTGCTGCGATGACAGGCATTCCCACTCTGTGGGTGTGCAAACCCCTGGTCAAGTCCCAGAGTCACTGGCTGCAGTTACACCACAGCAGGCCCTGCAGAGGGGACCAGGTGAGAGCTGGGAGGAAGGCTTTGCTGGGAGGCATGGAGAACCACAGCATTCTCTGGGGAAAGCCAGGTGGAAAACAAGTGAACACCCACACTGGCTTCCCGGTGCCCCCAAATCCACCCCTCCCCACCCTCAGCCAGGTACCCAACTGATGGACACGCGTGAGGGAAAGGGTGGATGGTGAAACCACCAGAGATGTTTGGCTTGTGCCTCAGGACACTAAGAGCAACAAGTGCCTCCGTAACCTTAAGACTTTCTTGCCATGTGTTCTGAAAGTTACAAACTTAATTAACAGAAATCCCTCAAACCACTGTGATGGGATGGGTGGGAGGGAGCCTCAAGGGGGAGGGGATGTATGTACACATAGAGCTGATCCACAATGTTTACAGCAGAAGCTAACACAACATTGAAATGCAGTTATCCTCCAGTTAAAAGAAAATTCCCTTAAATGTTTTACTCCCTTAAAGGTACACCCATTTTGACTTCTGTAGGAAGGCCACAGTCTCTTTCCTCTCAAACGGACATCTGAGTCTTTTTGTCAAGCATGCAATGTACTTCCCTATTTTCACAGTGTATAGTTGAATCATATCTCCAATTTATATGTTAAGATTGTATCCCCTCTAGATAAAAACACTGTTCTAAAAAGTGGAGGATAAGGAATCTTGGGTAGTATTTATGTATGGAAGAGGACCCAGCTGTGGTCTGATTGGTTCTCCCTTGATTCATCTTACATATATTCTTGTATTATAGTATCCTATCCTAATAACATATAATATTATGTCATATCTCCAGGGAACAATGCCAGGTGAGTAATAAGAGCCAGGAAGAAAAATTAAGAGTACAAATGGGACAGGGAGTGACCAGGAGGTGCTGTTTCGTGTGGGTAGTTGGGGGAGGCGTCTCTGAGGAGGTGGTATTCGGGCAGAAACGAGGGATAAGAGACAGCAGTCCAGGCTGCTGTCTGTGGCAAGAATGCTCTGGGCGTAGGGAAGAACTGGCAGTGGAGGCCTTGTCAGGGCCTGTGGTCCTCCCAATGGAGTGGCCGCCTGCCCCTCCTCACAGGCGCTGCAGGCTCTCAGCTGGGTCCCCTGAGGGTCCCCTACACACCACAGGGGGGGCCTGAGGTGGGCTTGTTCAAAGGATCACGGGGAGTCGAGTGTGACTGGCGTCCTAGGCAGTGAGGTCAGAGAGGCAGTGGGTCCAGTTTTGAGTGAGACGCCACGTCTTGTTTATTCACCTGTCGATGGACACTTGGGTTGTTTCCCCTTTGGGGCTGTTACGAATAGTGCTGTCGTGAGACTTGTGTAGGTTTTGTGTGGACCCATCGTTCCATCCCTTTGGAGTAAATGTATAGGAACGAAGGGGCTTCCCAGGTGGTGCTAGTGGTAAGAAACCCTCCTGCCAGTGCAGGAGACTTAAGAGACGTGGATTTGATCCCTGGGTCGGGAAGATCCCCTGGAGGCGGGCATGGCAACCCACTCCAGTATTCTTGCCTGAGAACCCTGTGGACAGAGGAGCCTGGTGGGCTACAGCCCATGGGGTTGCAAAGAGCTGGACACAAGGAAGTGACTTAGCATGCACACACAGGGATGAACCTTCCAGGGCACAGAGTAACTCCGTATTTAACTCTAGGAGCTCTGTCTTTTCCACTATGGCTGAACTATCTGTGTTCCCACCAGGACTGTGTGAGGTTTCCCATTTCCCTGCATCCTCACCAACACTTGTGATTGTCTGTCTTTTTTATTATAGCCATCGTAGTGAATGTGAAGTGGTGTCTCAATGTGGTTTTGATTTGCATCCCCCTAATGACTAATGGTGTTAAGCATCTTTTCATGTACTTACTATTTGCCAATAATCTTTTTGGAAATGTCTATTCAGATCTTTTGTTAATATTTTATTTGTCTTTTTAGTGTTGAGTTGTAAGATTTATCTATGTATTCTGGGCACAAATCCATATTAGACATGATTAACAAATATTTTCTCCATTCTTTGGGTTCTCTTTTCAATCTTGAGAGTATCCTTTGAAGTTTCTAATTTTGATGGAGCCCAGTTTGTCTATTTTTTTTTCTTCTGGGTGCCTATGCCTTTGGTATCATATCTAAGAAATCATTTTCTAATGCAAAGTCATGAATTTTTATACTTTGTTTCTTCTGAGTTTTATGGTTTTAACTAGCATTTTTTGTTGTAAACAGCATTTTTCTGTCCCTTTCTAATTTTATGTTGTATGCTTTCCTTTAGTGTTCTTCACAAATAGACTAATATACTGTCCCTCATTTGAAAAACATACCAAACCCCTATTAAACTGTATAAATTAGAGTGATCAAAAATATTTTTTCTACAATTAGTGATATCAATTATATATATTGTTTGTTGTACACAAAAATTTTCCTTTGTCTCCTGGTAGCTTCTTTCTCATTTCCTAAATAAAAATTAGACACATCTTTGCTCATTTTTCTTTTCTAAAAGTTTTAAGTAAATAGAATCCAATAACTTTAATTTATATACTAAATAGCTGAAATAAATGTTATTTGTTTATAAACATCTTTGTACAAATCATTAATTAGCATGTTATTCAAAATATGTTCCTGTCAATTCCATCTATTCATTTAAGTCCTTTAAAATTGCTAAGCAGCATTTCTTTACCCCTACTCAGTTTTCATATGAGCTAGAAAACGTGCAATACTTTTCTTATAAGTGAAAGTGAAAGTCACTCAGTTGTGTCTGACTCTTTGCGACTCCATGGACTATACAGTCCATGGAATTCTCCAAGCCAGAATACTGGAGTGGGTAGCCTTTCCCTTCTCCAGGGTCTCTTCCCAACCCAGGGATTGAACCTAGGTCTCCCGCATTGCAGGTGGATTCTTTACCAGCTGAGCCACCAGGGAAGCCCTTTTTTAGAATAGTACTTTATCATTTTTTCTTATAAAAGTTTTACATACCAATTAAAAAAAACGTTAAAGCACAGATAATCAAGAAGGAAAAAGTACTAATCTCCTGAAAACACACCACCTCCATCAGTGAGAAGGTTAGCTGAACTTGACTTCTGCTTACATTTTCACTCTTTCAGTGCAGTTCAGTCACTCAGTCATTTCTGACTCTTCGTGACCCCATGGACTGCAGCACGCCAGGCCTCCCAGGCCATCACCAACTCCCCGAGTTTACTCAAACTCATGTCCATTGAGTCAGTGATGCCATCGAACCATCTCATCCTCTATTGTCTCCTTCTCTTCCCACCTTCAATCTTTCCCAGCATCAGGGTCTTTTCCAATGAGTCGGTTCTTGCATCAGGTGGCCAAAGTATTGGAGTTTCAGCTTCAGCATCAGTCCTTCCAATGAATATTCAGGACTGATTTCCTTTAGGATGGACTGGTTGGATCTCCTTGCAGTCCAAGGGACTCTCTCAAGAGTCTTCTCCAACACCACATTTCAAAAGCATCAATTCTTCAGCACCCAGCTTTCTTTATAGTCCAAGTCTCACATCCATACATGACCACTGGAAAAACCATAGCTTTGACTAGACAAACTTTTGTTTCACTCTTTAACTTCAAAGAACCCCAAGAACGAAGAACAATGTCTTTGGATTTTTTTTTTTTAACTGAAAGTCTGCAGACAGCTGACTTTTGTTCCTTAAATCTCAAGTCCTTGCCACCATTGTTTCTTCACGCAGGTTCCACTCCTTTCTCCTCTTTATGGGCCACCCACCGTATGCGATTCGGGAAGTGAACATAAACAAGTTCTGCAGGATCATCAGTGAATTCGCACTGGAGTATCGCACCACCAGGGAGAGAGTTCTGCAGCAGAAACAGAAACGGGCCAACCACAGAGAGAGAAACAAGACCCGGGGGAAGATGATCACTGATGTAAGTTTCATGAAGTCAGTTTCTTTATGTCATTTATTCTGAATGTCTGATCAACTGTAGAACTGCTCCACAGTTTAGAAGCTGCATTTTTCTCTTTTTTTGACTGTGAAAAAAAGTTGCCTCTTTTAAAAGGTGCTCTTAAACTGTCCCTCTCCCACTTCGGTGAAAATCTGAAATATAACAAACTTCAAACTAAGTTGTAAATTAAGGAGGGGTGGCTGGTGGAGGAACTTTAACCTACCACACAAGTAATTAACTTGGTGGGCTATGTGATGCTAATGATGTTGAATACTTGATTCCATTTTCAACCTTTGTGAAGTGGCTCGAATTGAAAGAGGAGAAGAAAAAGTCTAAAAGATAATGACACCAGAGGAAGACAAAAGTTCTGATTTGGGAATTGATTCAGGATTTTAAAAATCAGGATAATATTACATAATCAATCAGTTGACACATGGCCCACCCATGCTAGGCATTTGAATGGAGAAATAACTGATGTGGTTGCTCAAAGACATAATCTTATGGGCGCTTGGCAGTCCCTTGAGTTAGAAGATAGGAGAGCCCAGAGGACAGTGAATTTAGCAGGAGTCTCTGATGGCCCCTTGGGGAGCCCTGCACACTTGCATGCCTCCCCAGCCCCTGGGCTTGTCCTCCATCTCTTCTGCCTCAGCATGGAGCCCACATGCACCACGGACACTGTGTGGAGGGCAAAGTGCTGTGTGAAGATGTGAGAGACAAAGATACACAGCGCAGGCGCCTCTTGCTGCTGGGCCTCCATGAAACTTGCACTCAGTCACTTCCGTCGTGTCTGATTCCTTGCGACTGCATGGACTGTAGCCTGCTAGGCTCCGCCCCTCTTTATATCTATCTGAGAAGCAAAGTGCCTCTCAGATCCAGGGAACAGAATAGGTAAAGGATTAAGACACAGGGAGTGACCTCATCGTGCGGGTTGCAAGCCTCTGCTGAACCCAAGTCAGGCAGGTTTCTCTGGGCAGGAATAAGCTCAGTTAAGGAGACCTCACTGAGGCTGCCTTCAGTGCCCGTGGTGATCAATCATCTTGTAAGACATATAATAGGAAATATGATTGCTAGCCACATTCCTAAAAGGTGTGTGTGACCTTCTCAGATGAACTATCTTAGAAATTGTGTTTCAATTTTAAGGCATTTTGAAGGAGAACCAGGGACTAGTCTCCTTTCCGTTCACCCTACACTTGATCCTTGTTTCCTTGGAATTTGCTGAATCCTTAGGGAGTGCCCAGATCACATTTCTGCAGAAGGGACCCTTTCTACAGATTGTTCTGAAGACCAGTGCCATCACCTGAATCTTCCATGTCCTCTCCTAAAATCTGGGTTCAATTGGATCATCAGCTTCCTGGAAAGACAGTGACTCAGGAAGCAAACTGAACCCACTTGGGCAAACTGTGGCCCACATTTCATTCCAAAGTATTATTTTTAAACGTTTAAAAAGGGAAGTACTTATGTTTGTGGCAATGAGACACACTGGAGTGTGAAAAATACAAACTCAATATGCTTATAGTTATGAAAACACATCAGAATTTCTTGCCAAATTCTTGAGATTTTTTTTTTTTTACAGATCCCACTAATTTTTAAGTTGTGTCCTTTTCTGAAAATATTCAGTCCTCCTATTTATAAACAGGGGTAAATGTTTCTATAATTGGATTCAAAAATATTCGCATTGGAATCTGGACAGCGCAGGTTTCTTCAGGGTTCATCCTCAAGGTGCCCTTGGTTTTGATGGTACGAGTGGCACCATTCATGTAGAAAGGTTGCCATCTGCTGGAAGATTAGGATATTGTCACTCAAAGCAAAGTATACAGCTTCAGATTTTTCTAGTTCTCAGTTAAGCACCCATTGTGTACCCACCAAGGCACAGGGCTCCTAGGAAGATGTGAGTACAGTAGCAGACAAACTTGTTCCCCAAGGGTGTCATGATCTGGGTAGAAAACGACATCTATGCACAACTGAAAACAAAAGCAGGCAATAGAGAGTCACAGAGCCCCTGAGCATCGGAGCTGGAAGTGATTTTTAGAGAAAACTGTGGGAAGTCAGTTTTAATATAGATGCTGAATAATGAGCATGGAAGTGGTTACAGTTAGACAGAGAGGACTTTAGGAAAACCATCATTTTATGAGGCACAGAGAAGTCTGGGTAAAATCTAAAGACCCTGCATTCACAGTCAGCCCCACACCTGCTCTCACGTGCCTGTCTCCCCTCTTCTTTCTCTATTTCTGAATGTGCAGAAGGCCTCCTTTCTTACTCTCCAGGAGTCCTGCCATGTAAGGATCAGTGAGAACTTAACTCAAGCCTTTTTCCCTGTGTCCTAAACTAGTTGCAGGCAACACGGTGCATGGACAAGACAGCACAAGGCAAGTGTGGCCCTTTCTGCCTTTATCACACCCTGGACGGGCAGTGAGAACATAGGCTGTCCATCCCTGGACTCTTACAGCCCTGCCGAGGGCCGTGGTCCTCCTGGGTGAGACCCTTAATCTTCCCCAACCCCAGCTTCCTCTTCTGTGAAAAGCAAACGCTAGTGACGGGGGTGTTGAGAGGGCTAGAGGTAAGCACGTGTGCTAATCACTGGAACAGTGCCAACTATCCAGTTAAGCTCTAAGATTATAAAAAAAAAAAAAAAAGAGTCATCTCTCATCACAGGGCTGATTGCCTGGAGGCAGTGTAGAACTGGAAGCATTTTGTCATTTCGGCTCCCAAAAGTTTAGTCAATTCTCAAAAACCTGCGTCTAATTTGCCGTCCTGGCTTGTAACCTCAGTGGAAACACAAGTTAAATTAAGGGTGTGTTTGATTTAGAATTAAGAAATTGACATGACTTTCATCCTCAATTTATTTTTGGAAAAGGAATATTTTATTTGGTTATTTAAAGCAGTTTGGCTAGTGATAATTAAAAGAATGGTGTGTCAGTTCAGACAGCCTCTATGGGGGACAGGTAAGATTTTAAAAATCGTTTGATGTTTCTGAGGAAAGAGTCAGGGGACCCGTCTTGCCCAGGCAGTGGTCCCGCTTATCCTGAGTGACCTGTGTGTAGGCGGGTTCAGGGGGACCCAGACCTGGCAGCCTGGGCAAGGAGAGGCTCAGCACTCGGAGTGAGAGGAGGGGACACAGTGGACGGATGGAGACAGGCAGAGGGAGTTCCTGATGGCTGGCAGGCGGTGGTGGGTTCCTTGGGACATGGCCAGCCCAGTGACCAGCCAGCTGACCATGGTCAGCCCATGGCCAGACCACAGAGGTCTTTAACAGTCAGGGGACCAGGTGAACCAGTTTTTGTCCTCCAGGCAGCCTCAGGAAATTGGCCTGACCTTGGTCAGGACTGGTCTTGGGACTCTCGGAGAGTGTCCAGATAGGAGGGCTATGCAGGGAGGGCTCGGCAACTCACATCAAGAAGGGTGCCCCCTGGTTGCGGTGGCTGAGTCCCTTTATTGGAATTTGATGTGGCGCTGAGATGATCTCATCTCTGCTGACTTCTCTGCCTTCTGAGCATCCCTTCTGTCTTTCCTATCGTGTCCTGTCCTCTTGAGTAGACTGACGAAGAAGACGAAGTCGAGGTAGGATGTTTATAAACATGGAGAATACCACGCGTGACCCTCCCGAGCATGCCGTAGAATCTAACCTGACGTGAGCGGCATGATGTGCCAGCCCTGTTCAACGCATTAAACCTCACATGACTGTTTTCTGCTGGGTGTGATCACTAACCTCCTTACATGGGTTCTCGTGGTGTGTGTCCCAGGGACTGGCTGAAGGGAAACTGCATTTTCCTAGCTGTCCCGGAGTCCCAGGCCCTGTCAAGGGTGGCAGGGTCAGCAAATCTCTTCCTCCTGCTGGACAGATGGACAAGGGGTGGGATGGGTGGTAGCTCCTTCCCCTGACCCTGGTGCAGATACCAGAACCAGAGGCCAGGCCAGGGCTGCCCAGACCAAGGATGAGGAAGGAGCCACGCAGAGGGTACGAGCCACAACTGTGCCCTGGGCTTCAGCACCAGGGCTGAGACAGTGGGTAAAGAGGAAGCCAGGGATGGATGGAGCTGCTCTTTGCAAGTGTTATTCTAACTGACTCTTTATTTTTCATCCAGATGTTTGGCTGTGTGTGCATATGGCCCGATATTCTAGCATACCTCTTGTAAAACATACACCCTATCTTTGTTCAGCCTCGAATTAGAGAATCTCATCATGGGAGTGTAATGCTTGTGAAAACAACTACATTTTTAACACAATGAGAAGAAGTGAGTGTTGCCAGACTCAGTTTCAGCATGGATTTCTGGGCCATGTTCTGATCTGGGCCCTGAATCAAACTCTTTTGGGGCCTTTGGCAAATCCCTCCGTCTTGGATGGCCTCAGTTTCCTTCTCTGTAAAGCGAGGGGGACAAGATTCTGCACCTGAATCCCACTTTTAAAATTCTGCCATAATAAGTGATCCATACGAATGCTTTAACTGCTTTCTGGCACCACATTTGAAAAACTAAATCGCACTGTATCTGATTAACAGGCATGTTTCAACACTCACATCCAGCCTTTGGTGTTAGATTTGGTTTCTGAGTTCTTCCCAGAGTTGCAGTCCATCGCCCCTTGCCGGCTTCCCCTGAGGGAATCTGCAGTGAGCCAGGAGACACACTACAGTAGAGGGATGGGTGTGGTCCTTCTGGGACCAAGGTTACTCTTTCTGATAGGGGAACTTGCCCCACATGCAGCCGTCTGTCATCAGTTCATCGATGCCCTCACTGACTGCCATCACTAACGCGTCTGCCAAATACACGTAAAAAATGAGAGAGACAGAAGGTTTTCCTCAACTGGAGGTTTGCTGAGCTTGAGTTGGTTTTTGGGGAGTCACCTCATGCCGTAACCCCCTTGCTCTTGCAGTCTGGCAAGTTCTCCGGTGGTTCCCCAGCGCCCCCGAGCCAGCCGCAGGGCCTGAGCTACGCGGAGGATGCTGCTGAGCATGAGAACATGAAGGCTGTGCTGAAGACCTCGTCCCCCGCCGTGGAGGATGCCACCCCGGCGCTGGGCGTCCGCACCCGCAGCCGCGCAAGCCGAGGTAACGCCGTCTCCCAGGGTGGCGCCCGTGGTGTCGGGTCCCCCCACAGGGTACAGGCGGCTGTGTGTCTGTCCAGGCAGTGGACGGTCCACTCCCCGGGGCTCTCTATACTGACATCATCACACTTTCCTTCACTCTCACCTTTGTGACTTGCCCTCCTAGCTTCATTTCAAAAACAAGCAACTTTACCCAAAGCACAGCTTAGTTCACACGGGAGGTATGAGTACTGTGAACGAACCCTTGTGGGTTAAAGCCGAGATCAGCAGGACTTCCCCGGTGATCCAGTGGCTCAGACTCTGTGCTCCCAGTGCAAGGGGCCTGGCTCAATCCCTGGGCAGGGAACTAGTTCCCACATGCCACAACTAAGAGTTCACAGCCAAATAAAAATAAATATTTTTTAAAAACAACCAGAGATCAGCAAACTATGTCCTCCAAGCCAGATTGAGCTGGCCACTTGCTCTGGTAAGTAAGGTCTTAGTGGAACACAGTCACCTTCCTTGTGTGTGTGTGCTGTTTATGCTGCTTTGGCGCTGCAGGGCAAAGTCGAGGGGTTGTGACAAGAGACTGTGGGGACCATGGAACCTAATGTTTTTCCTCTTGGGCAGCAACCAGAAAAAGGTTGCTGACCCTTGAATTAAAATGCTATCCCTTTTTGCCTTTTAAATCCTTGGAGCAGAGAGGAAGCTAAGCCTTAAGATGGTAAAGACAGATAAGAGTTTCCAAGTTTGTTTCATAAATTGGAAAGGATTTTTAACTTGAATTAAGAATTAAGATGTAGTTCGCATCTGAAAGTGCTTCCCCGTGTTTCCCTGCTCTGGGCTGATGCCACATTTACCTTCCTAAGTCTCCTCGCTGCCTGCAGGTCCAGCCCATGCTATTCATGTGGCATGCTGAGGTCCCCTGGGGTCTGGTTCCCGCCTGGCCCCACACTTGGTTTTCACTTGGTCCCACATGGTGCGCATCGCCCTACTCTGCACACCTTGTGTCTCCCTGCGGCCCCACCATGGCCCCTGCTGGCCCCTCTCCTCTGCCTGTCCTATCACCGCCAGAGTCCACCTCCTCCACACTCTCCACCTCACCATGCACTCCTGAGACCCCAGGTTAGGTCTCAGGAACTTCCAAACTTTATAACTAAAGAGGATGAACTCCAGGAGGACAGACTTTCTCCTCTTGGTGTTTGCTTAGCACATACTGTGCACACAAACTAGAAGAAGCCATGTACTTATTGCCCAAATGGAAATGCTTTAGAGTGTAAAAGTGGGAACAGTGACAGACTTGATTTTCTTGGGCTCCAAAAATCACTGTGGATATTGACTGCAGTCATGAAATTAAGAGACTCTTGCTCCTTGGAAGAAAAGCTATGACAAACCTAGACAGCATATTAAAAAGCAGAGATATCAGCTTGCTGACAAAGCTCCATATAGCGAAAGCCATGGTTTTTTCAGTAGTCATGTATGGATGTGAGTTGGACCATGAAGAAGGCTGAGCGCCGAAGAATTGATGCTTTCGAATTGTGATGTTGGAAAAGACTCTTGAGAGTCCCTTGGACTGCAAGGAGATCCAACCAGTCCATCCTAAAGGAAATGAGTCCTGAATATTCATTGGAAGGATTGATGCTGAAGTTGAAACTCCAGTACTTTGGACACCTGATGAGAAGAACTGACTCATTGGAAAAGACCCTGATACTGGGAAAGATTGGAGGTGGGAGGAGAAGGGGATGACAGAGGATGAGATGGTTGGATGGCATCTCTGACTCGATGGACATGAATTTGAGCAAGCTCCTGGAGTTGGTGTTGGACAGGGAAGCCTGGCTTCCATGCTGCAGTTCATGGGGTGTCACAAAGAGCTGGACACAACTGAGCAATTGAACTGACTGACAATGTCCCTGAATCTAGTTCCTTCTCCCCTTCTTAATGCTGGAACTTTCACAGGGCTTTTTCTTTGATAGCTAAGAATATACTGAAAGAAGGGATGCTTGCCTCCACCCTTCCCCATTATCCTGACTGAGACACAGAGGATAAATAAAGCAGTCAGCCCTTGTGCTACAGTCTAAATCCCAGACTATACCCCAGATATGTGCAGGTGTTACTGTTCACATCAAAGCATCAGAGATTAGGTTCTCTGCGATTTGGTCTTTCTGAACCCTCTGATTTTCAGGTAGTGTTGGATGTGGAATTAGGAAAAGAAAATAACTTACTATTTGGCAAAGCACAGGCAACCTTTTGGTGAGCAAAAGCAGACAGATGCAACTGTGACAGACCACAGCCCTGAGTACTTGGTGTGGGACATTCTGATTGGTTTTCTATGTGGAAAGAAAGGTGCCCTCTTCTTGGCCAGTGCTGGCTATAAAAGGCCTCCATTTCTCAGATCAATTAAGAAGTGACAGGAGAGAAAGAGTATGTAAACAAGAAAGAATGTGAGAGGAGAGAAGAAAGCTGGGGAGATCAGAAGGTGAAGGAAATAATACCATTAAATGCTGAGCAGTAGAGACTGTCAGTCTAGACAAAGTGTAAAGCAAGGATGAGAATAAAATAAAACAGCTTTGCACTGTTGGGTGCGAGGTTGGGACTCACTGGCTCCCGAAAGGCCTAGGGCCTCCGATGCATGAGTCTGCCTGTGCCCCAGCTGCTCTTGTAGGCTTTGTCTCCTAGGCTAACCGTGGCCACCAGGAGATCAAAGGCAGCATGGCGCCTGCACCGCAGTGACCCTCGCCATCATGAGTCGAACTGCTGTGCCTTTGTGGATGCAGGTTGGTGCAATGCAAGCCACCCTGGGAGGTGGAGGCCAGTATCACTGTGCTGTGTGCTTGGCCACTTAGTCGTGTCTGCCTCTTTGCAACCCCGTGGGCTGTAGCCCGCCAGGTTCCCCTGTCCATGGGGAGTCTCCAGGCAAGAATCCTGGAGTGGGTTGCCATGCCCTCCTCCAGAGTATCTTCCCAACCCAGGGATCCAACCCAGGTCTCTTTCTAATGGAACATAATTTGTTGTTGTTCAGTCACTGTCATGTCCAACTCTTAGCCACCGCCATGGACTGCAGCACTCCAGGCTTCCCTGTCCTTCACCATCTCTAGGAGCTTGCTCAAACTCATGTTCATGGAGTCAGTGATGCCATCCAGCCATCTTGTCTTCTGTAGTCCCTTCTCCTTCTGCCTTCAATCTTTCCCGGCATCAAGGACTTTGGTAATGAGTCAGCTCTTTGCATCAGGTGGCCAAAGTATTGGAACTTCAGCTACAGCATCAGTCCTTCCAATGAATATTCAGGGTTGATTCCTTTAGGATTGACTGGTTTGATCTTCTTGCAATGGAACATAATGGGTTGTGCTAATTTGAAAAGAGAAAACCCTTCCATAGTGGAAAGGACAAAAAGAAACAAACTGAAGCATGGTGAGAAAGAATGAATGGAACCAAATGTAAGAGATTGGTGAGGTGGGATGAAGTGAGAATCGCAGTCTTGTCTGACTCTTTGCAACCCGTGGACTATAGCCTGCCAGGCTCCTCTGTCCATGGAATTCTCCAGGTCAGAATACTGGAGTGGGTAGCCATCCCCTTCTTTAGGGAATCTTTCTGACCCAGGGATCTAACCCAGATCTCCTGCATTGCAGGCAGATTCTTTACCAGAAGAGATAGGTGGGACATGTCAAATGGTCTAACATATGTGTAACTGGAGTATCAGAAAGAAAAAGTGGTAAGAAGTAATAATTGAAAAAATAATGGGTGAGAATTTTCCAAAGGCTCATGATAGATAGCAATCCACATATTTTAGAGAGGTGGCAGGTCCAAGGAGGGGCTTCCCTGGTGGTCCAGTGGTTAAGGATCTGCCTTCCAATGCAGGGGGCATGGGTTAGATACCTGGTCAAGGAACTGAGATCCCACCTGCCTCAGAGCAGCCCTTGCACCACAACGGGGGGAGCCTGTGTGCCACAGCTACTGAGGCCCGTGCTTTAGAGATCATGCTGTGCAACAGGAGAAGTCTGCATGCCACAAAGCAAAGACAAATATTTAAAGAGAAAAGCAACAAATCCAAGGAGAGGAAGTACTAAGAAAACCCTACCTAGGCATACACAGACAAGCTGCCAAGACCCAAAAATAAAGATAACATCTTTAAAACAGCCAGAGAGAGAAGAGTGTACTCTCTGAGGAGCAACAGTAAGATTGATTACTCACTGTTAGCTGAAACTATGAAAGTCAGAAGAAAGTGGAATGGCACCTTTAAAACTGCCAAAGAAATAAAGAAGTTTCTAACCTGTTGTAAATCTATACCCAGGGAAACTCTTTTAGAAATGAAGGTAGATGTTTATTACAGTAAATAATATCTATTTGGATTTAATTATTTTCCTTTTAGACTATTTCTTTGTTAGATTTTTAAGAGAAAAATTAGTTGCAGTGTTTTCTTTCAAACTACAATTTGCATATTTTAAAAAAAATGAAGTCCAAATAAAATGACATGGTACTGTCATGGTCTGTAATGTTTTATCTGCTCCACCATGTCTCTCTATTTGCATATATTATATATAATAAGTTACACAGACGTCTCAGTATATATCAATGTCTGGCTAGCACCTGAGAGACCCTGGGGAGCCCCCTTGGAGTCTAAGGTATGGGCAGTGTTCTCCTGTGGCTGTATGTGTGTGCACAAGTTCCAGAAAGGGAAGCATGAACACAACCAAGAAGAACGGGCTTCAGTGGTAATCGGGCAGTGAGGAAAGTAACCAAAAGGAGAGGGGACAAGGAAGCAGAACCAAGACTGAGGTCATGAGAGAATCATAGCATCACAAAACTGAGTCTGACGGTCCTGGACAGATGGCCACATACTCCTTGTGGGCATTTCCTGACATGTCACAGTGCAAGCAGATCCCCAAGAACGTGTAAGATGGACATATAGGTAATTCTCAGTGGAAAGATCAGAGGATGCCTTCATTTCTGGCTCATTTCAGGAGCCAGTTATATTATGAGCAAAGACAATTGCCTGAGCTTTGTGTGTTTTGGGAGGGATATCTTGACATTTCAAAATGGGGCACTGAATTTTAAATCAATAGAGGAAAGAGAAACCAGGAAATTGCTGCGTAAAATGCAGTTGTTCTTGTTGATGGCTCTCTTGTGAGGAGGGCTGTGGTTCAGAGGTTCTGCCGAGCCCAGTCTGAGAGCTCTGCTGCCTTGAGGCCTCTTGCCTTCGATTAGAATACCTAGACCAGCCTGAGAATGCAGAAAAATTTAGCAATTTCAAAAATTCATTTCTGAGAACAAATTTTAGAGGGTTTTATGATGCTGAAAACACTAACCTTCTGATGGAGACAAGTAGATCAGTTGCCATTAGGTATAAGCAGAAAAAGTAAAAATGTCCTGATTTTCTATATCTCAATGTTGTAAGTATGCTCTTACTCTTAAAACAAAGCAATTTTTTAAAATGACCACAACAAAAGCCTTGTTCGTGGAAAACATCATTGTCCTATGGGCTCAGTTCTCAAATACATGCAAGTGGTCAAACACTGGAATCCTGGTTCTCGTTTGCAAAGTACGAATTGCTTGTGTACTTAATTTAGTCAAATGAATTTTACTAGCAGAAATTATGACTAAATTATAGTATATTACATATTTGCAGTCTATAAAATGTACAGTCTCCTGAGCTGTGATCAACTATTCCCTACAATTTCCATTAATATCCAAACACCAAAAGTTTTGAAAAATTAGTATAGGACTCAAAATTTAAGATAAATGTTTACTAACATTTTTTTCCCTATTCTTCAGCTTTAGCTGGACCTTGGTCAAGTTCAGGGTACCTGTGTTCCACAAACACAGAGTCAGAACACTCACTTGCAGGCTCTTAAAGTCATATGTTTATTACGAAGAGAAGTGTAGGCAGAAAAAATTCACAACTTTGAGCACATTGTACATTTTTTTTCTTACAGAAGCATATTTCCCATCTTAGAGAAGAGATTTCACAAAGAAGTTGATCAGTCACAAAGTTCTTTTTTAATGAATCAAAATAGCATTCATTTCTAAGTGTTTAATATGATTTGAGAACCCATGTTTTTGTGGTACTTTCTTCTTGCTGGTCTAGAGGCAGGTGCTTTCATGTCAGACTTGGACTTAACATATAGCTATAAACACTTTTTTTTTTTTTTCTGGCCAGGAAGTAGATAAATGTACCAAAGAAAATGTTTGGGGACTTCCTTGGTAGTTAAAGAAGTTGGTTAGGACTCTGCACTCCCAATGCAGGGGGCCCGGGTTCGATCCCTGGTCAGAAAACTAGATCTCTCATGCAACTAAGGCCTGGTGCAACCAAATAAATTTTTTTAAAAGTAGACAATGTGTGTTACTTCCCCTTTCCTAATGGAAGAGGGCAATCCTGTTATGATTTTTAAAGGCTAGGTAATCCAAAGATGAACCATATGTTACAAAATCCATTGATTTTTATTTAACTGAATGAGAAGTTAGGGTTAGTTGACATACACTAGGCACACACAACCAACCAGAGACAGACAGCTGAAACGTAACAAACGTCTCGGGACATTTCTGGAGCGCATCACTGGGTGTCTGTGATGTGCAGGGCACCATGTCACATCAGGAGTCTACCCTCCTGCCACCCCCATGACCACAGGACCTGGTAGGTGGAGGCATATCCAGAACAGTGAGAGATGGGGACTCAGCTGTGTGACAGAGGAGTGTGACATAACGTGCCCCGGGCGTGGGTTCCTGGGAGGCCGGAGCCCGGAGGGTGGCGGTCCCAGGTCACTGCGGTGCCCCTGCAGTAGGGACGGGCGAGCTCCCTGGATCCGCCAGGCTCCGCCCTGCCTCTGGGCTCTGCTGGGCTCTGTTGCTGACGGGCTTCGCTGTGTTTTCCTTCTCTCTGAGTACCTCGTGCTCTCTGGTTGTTTGATTCCTCAGGATCCGCTAGTTCCTGGACTATGGGCATGGATGACTCGCCTAATGTCACGGATGATGCAGCTGATGAGATCATGGACCGCATCGTCAAGTCGGCCACCCAAGTGCCCAGTCAGCGAGTGGTGCCGCGGGAGAGGAAGCGCTCCCGTGCCAACCGGAAGTCTCGTAAGTGTCCCGGAGTTAGGGTGCGGGACTCGGCCTCCTGGGAGCAGCCTCCTGGCTCTCTATGACCCGGGCCTGCGGGGACTCAGAAGTGGGATTTAGTGAATTGCCTGGAGTGCCCGGAGGGCCCACCTGTGGTCCTCGACGAGAGGGTTTTGTGCTGGACCGTCAGCCCTGGCCACTGGGGAAGGAGGCGTGCCGCAGCCGCCTGTCCACCGCATTTGCCTCGTCTGGTCAGGCCTCCCCTGGTTCACACGTTGTCCCCAGGAAGGTCTGAAAGGGGACATTTCAGTGTCTTTGGTGTGCAAGGATGGATACAGTGGGCCAGTGGCCAAGTACTGCCCTGAGTGCTTTGCTGAGGCCGTATTTCCAGCATCAGGGACCACTTTCTGGGCTGGAGACTATTCCCCAGAGGTTCACTGCTGCCCGTTTTTTTTTTTTTTTTCTGGCCAGGAAGTAGATAAATGTACCAAAGAAAATGTTTGGGGACTTCCTTGGTAGTTAAAGAAGTTGGTTAGGACTCTGCACTCCCAATGCAGGGGGCCCGGGTTCGATCCCTGGTCAGAAAACTAGATCTCTCATGCAACTAAGGCCTGGTGCAACCAAATAAATTTTTTTAAAAGTAGACAATGTGTGTTACTTCCCCTTTCCTAATGGAAGAGGGCAATCCTGTTATGATTTTTAAAGGCTAGGTAATCCAAAGATGAACCATATGTTACAAAATCCATTGATTTTTATTTAACTGAATGAGAAGTTAGGGTTAGTTGACATACACTAGGCACACACAACCAACCAGAGACAGACAGCTGAAACGTAACAAACGTCTCGGGACATTTCTGGAGCGCATCACTGGGTGTCTGTGATGTGCAGGGCACCATGTCACATCAGGAGTCTACCCTCCTGCCACCCCCATGACCACAGGACCTGGTAGGTGGAGGCATATCCAGAACAGTGAGAGATGGGGACTCAGCTGTGTGACAGAGGAGTGTGACATAACGTGCCCCGGGCGTGGGTTCCTGGGAGGCCGGAGCCCGGAGGGTGGCGGTCCCAGGTCACTGCGGTGCCCCTGCAGTAGGGACGGGCGAGCTCCCTGGATCCGCCAGGCTCCGCCCTGCCTCTGGGCTCTGCTGGGCTCTGTTGCTGACGGGCTTCGCTGTGTTTTCCTTCTCTCTGAGTACCTCGTGCTCTCTGGTTGTTTGATTCCTCAGGATCCGCTAGTTCCTGGACTATGGGCATGGATGACTCGCCTAATGTCACGGATGATGCAGCTGATGAGATCATGGACCGCATCGTCAAGTCGGCCACCCAAGTGCCCAGTCAGCGAGTGGTGCCGCGGGAGAGGAAGCGCTCCCGTGCCAACCGGAAGTCTCGTAAGTGTCCCGGAGTTAGGGTGCGGGACTCGGCCTCCTGGGAGCAGCCTCCTGGCTCTCTATGACCCGGGCCGGTGGGGACTCAGAAGTGGGATTTAGTGAATTGCCTGGAGTGCCCGGAGGGCCCACCTGTGGTCCTCGACGAGAGGGTTTTGTGCTGGACCGTCAGCCCTGGCCACTGGGGAAGGAGGCGTGCCGCAGCCGCCTGTCCACCGCATTTGCCTCGTCTGGTCAGGCCTCCCCTGGTTCACACGTTGTCCCCAGGAAGGTCTGAAAGGGGACATTTCAGTGTCTTTGGTGTGCAAGGATGGATACAGTGGGCCAGTGGCCAAGTACTGCCCTGAGTGCTTTGCTGAGGCCGTATTTCCAGCATCAGGGACCACTTTCTGGGCTGGAGACTATTCCCCAGAGGTTCACTGCTGCCCGTGAACATGCTGAAGGTGAGCCCAGAGGTGGCAGGTGATTTTACGGTCATTAGGATGCTTAAGATGGTTCATGTTAGCCTAGGTTGATCAGGCTTTTTTTAAATTTCCTACCAAATTGAGGATATTTCCTGCTCCCTGTTACCTGCTCCTACCCGCTGAATGACAGGTGCGGAGCTGCCTCCGTGGGCACCAGGCTGAGTCTCACAGGGATGGGTCACTTCGAGAAGCAGGTTCCCTGAATCCTTTGACATGGCCATGGCCCTCCTGTGTTTCAGAAGAGAGCTCACCGCCCCAAGCCTTGGCCTGGTGCTGGTCACTCGAGAGACGGCTTGAGTCTCCACCAGCTCAGCCTCCAGGAATGCTGACTAGGACAGGGGTTTCTGATGTTACGTAAAAAGGATGCCTGGTTGCCTCTCCTTTTCTTGGCTCCCAGAGTGAAAAGAGAGTGCCTCTCAGGAGTCAAGAGTTCAGTAAGAACTCAAACTCAGAGCCCCCCACGCAGTGCCACCCTGCACTCACGGGGGGTGGCTGCATTTGGGCTGCATACTGTGGATGCCCTGGTTCTGTCTGTCCCGTTGTCATGCGTGTTTCCAGGGTAAAGAATACTAAACCAAATTGCCACAGACTCTCAGACCCTGCCCCTATTATATCATTACCTTTCGATTCTAGGGGACATTTTCTCCAGAAAAGTAGGTTCCACTCAACATCACTTGCAGGGAGAAGGAGAGCCTTGCAAATTACAGAACTTGGGGGTTGGGGGTTGGGGTTCTCAGCCAGTGAGATAGGAGGCTGCTTTTGCCACACTCCTAGAGGAGGTCCATCCTGCTGGTACACGCTTTGAGTACCTTCTTGAGTTGTGGTTCTCAACCGTGGGTGCACAGGAGAGCTTCCTGCAGAGCTTTAAAAATCCCCGGTGTCTGGGCTGGACTCAAGCCGACCACCGGAGAGCCTGTGCGGTGGGGTCCTTCCCTGCCCCCGGGTGATTGGTGTCACTAGACGGACTCTCGCTCCACTTTGTGCAGCCTCTGCCACACTCCCTCCATCTTTTAAATAGAAACCTATCGTTCAGGGGGACTTTTTACATCTGTAAGAATATGTGTATGGGCTCCAACATCACTGTCTTTATGTTTTCCAACATTTCCTGGCACTGCTTTGCCGTCCTCCTGGTCTTCCCTTGTGAAAACTTGACTAGGGGCTTGCGACTTAATGTTGTTCCTCAGACAATGTGAGCATCTCTTGGAGGCTGGTTAGAAACACATGTTCACAGGGACCTCTCCAGGGCAGCTGATTCAGAACCTGCATTTAACAAGTTCTCTGGGGGACCCGAGCATATAGTAAGGTGGAGGTGGCACTGGGGTACGAGGCCAAGACTGGAATTGCAGGGTCCCCAGATGTGCACATCTTGGGGGGCAGACTCTTCTCCAGAAGCTCACCCTTACTCTGTCTACACTGCGTGCTCCAGGCCAGGCCAGCACGTGCCGTTTTCTGAAGAGTGTGAAATAACATTCTTTATATTTTAACTCACTTTCTCTCTGCACACTGGGAAGGTCTAGCCTCTTGTGGTTTGTGTGTCTTCTGTTACATATGGCTTGTCTGCATCATTTGCATATTTTTCTCTTGCTGTTTTCATAATTGGAAATCTTTTTTCTTAAATAGCTTTTTTTTATTCTATACTGCGTGCTCCAGGCCAGGCCAGCACGTGCCTTTTTCTGAAGAGTGTGAAATAGCATTCTTTATATTTTAACTCACTTTCTCTCTGCACACTGGGAAGGTCTAGCCTCTTGTGATTTGTGTCTCTTCTGTTATGTATGGCTTGTCTACATCATTTGCATATTTTTCTCTTGCTGTTTTCATAATCGGAAATCTTTTTCTTAAATATTTTTTTTTAATGAAATTTATGAAAGGCTGTTGGGGTCTTAAGTAGATTATCTTCAGTATTTGTCCTTTATTGACCCCATTGACTGTATCCTGCCAGGCTCCTCTGTCCATGGAATTCTCCAGGCCAGAACGCTGGAGTGGGTTGCCGTTCCCTTCTCCAGGGGATCTTCCCAACTCAGGGATCGAACCCAGGTCTTCTGCATTGCAGGCAGATTCTTTACTGTCTGAGCCACCAAGGAAGCCCTTGTCCTTTATTACCATTCTCTTAATTACTTAACTAAACCAGTAACCAAATGGAAGACACCACGCACTAGTAGACAACCTCAGTGCAAAGTCTCCATTGGGAAGAGCTAGTGGAAGCAAGTTGGGGGGAGTTGGACCACGGGGGTGGAGTAGAGAAAGGATACCAGGTCAGGGATTGCCCCCCAGACGATGGGCAGGGTTGGGCCAAGGGTCTCAGAGAAGGAGACTGCCTGAGATAGGGGCCTGGCCAGTCCCTGGAGGCCCAGGCCGTGTCCTCCTCCTATAGGCTGTATGTCTGTGTTGGCAAAGAGTGTTGGCCCTGCCTTCTGGCCAGATTCTTAGAGAGACACATAATGTCAGTGGGAACAATAACACAGTCATAATTAATTTTCCTCTTCAGTCTGGCCAGAGAGATATTTTGCCTGTTTTTGTGGTTGACATAAAATTATTTCCTGTGGTATCGTTTCCATTCCAATCTTATGCAAAACAGCCCTATATTCTTTTTATTTAGCCAAACATATTTTGTCCCATGATGCAGTTGCTACAACAAATACAGCTCTGCATGTATGTAAGTGTTTATCTGTAACAGGTTTTGTTTATTAGTTATGGCACCATCCACAGAAATTTGAGATGGGGAAGTTATTTCTGATTTCTGTTATAAAGGGATGTAAACTCCAGCTTTTCACAAGAAGTTAAAGGAACGAGAAAAAACCAATTTGCAAAATCGACATGAAGTTCTGGTTGGGGCCTCACCCCGGAACAATGCTGCATCGGATTTGATTGTTTAATTGTGGCGATGAGGCAAGTGGATAAATGAATAGCCAACATATTTGGGCTATAACTCATTTAGCTAAAGACAATAACAGTCCAGCTGTTGCAGGACACCAAACTGAATCCAGCCCATAACCTAGAAATTTATGACCTGCAAGCCACTCGAGACTCCTCGTGGATACTTAAGCTTCTGCTTTCATGTTTGATGCTGGTGGCCACGCTTACCCCTGCCAAGAGTCCTGCTTAAAGCCTGAAATATGCGGCCAGTTGGGATACGCCCAGGGCACTGGAATGGATTCCCAGGTTCCCAGGCTCTCTTCTGCTGTTTTCCCAGCTGGTAACATCAGGGTCTCAATAAGTAAAATGTTTTGAATTGTCCAGTTGATGTCTAGCCTGTAAAATGTCAACACAAATGCACCTCATATGCTCCCCCAGAATCTAGCCAAGGCTCTCGAATCAGCTGGTGGAGATGACCGAGGAGAACATTCCCCAAGCCTTTTGTTTTCTTCTTATTTTGGTTTTTCTTTTCATCATATTGGGGCAGGTATCCATCTGGCCAAAAAGTTAATTTGGGTTTTTTCATTACATCTTATGGAAAAGTCTGAATGAACTTTTTGACCAACCCCATACTGTGTCCAGGCAGGAAATGGCAACCCACTCCAGTATTCTTGCCTGGGAAATACCATGGACAGAGGTGCCTGGTGGGCTACAGTCCATGGGGTTGCAAAGAGACACAACTGAGCGCACACACACACTTTGTCTTCAGGCTATTTGTTCTCTTAGGCCTCCCAAATGTTGGTCTTCCCTAGAAAACCTTAAAGCTGACGGGCATCTGAGGTCTCCTTCCCACTGTGATACTGTGGGACAGGCTCGGGGTCTGGGGAGGAAAAGGGCCCTTGTGTTCTTTTCTCTGGGATCCATCTTCAGAAGAGGGTCTCTGCCCTGCTGGCTGTCTGCATGTCGCCGTTAGCCTGGCCTGTCACAGAGCAGAGGGGCACTAGGGACTTGTGGTTTGCCTTTTACTCTTTCTCAGAGGAGCCCAGGTCTTGTCCCACTGAGATAGGCTGGATGCCCCCTCTCCTGCTGTTTCTCTCCAAGGAGGAGTCTGGGCCCCACCTGTGATGTGAACATGGAGTTTTGGGCTTAGGGCTATGTTTCTATAAAATGCAATCACTTTGACGTGACTTACAAGCAATCCAACAATGTCTTAGGAATATAAGCTAGGTCATCTTTACAAGAACGATGTTTCAGTGTGAGGGGTCAGAAGTCTGATTCTAGGGGCTGCTGGGAAAGGAACACTGAAATCTGACTTGATTTCATGACTGGGCTCTCAGTCCACCTCTTACAAAGCTTCAGCATTCCTCTTGAAGGGCATGTGACATGTTCATGTTGATTCGCTATAACAAAGATCTTATTTTATGACATACTGAGGGATGTTCCCATGCTATATGTTACAGAATTACATGGAGAAGGAGGCTGAACAAATCTGAAAAATTATTGACCCTATTTTAGGGAAAATGGTAGCCATACCTCACAAAATATTAGATTGAGTGCTGGATCTGATCAGTACTCAGGTTGATTATAATTTTCAAAGTGGTATTTGAAAATGTCCAGAAATTTTCCCACTAATCCCATTAAGAAAAATTTCCCTGCCTTTTATTACATAGTTCTTCCCTACTTACAAATTTTATATTCGTTTATAGGGCTAACAATGGAAAGAGCCAGAGGCTTTAAAATGAATGGTCTTAGAATATAGTAGAATAAGATGTTAGTAAAAGGACCAGAGTTTCTCAATCAAACTTTTGTCTTCTTAACGTCATTACTATTTACTCAGAGCCTAAGTATACTTCCAGCTCATTAAAGCTGGACTAATTGCCCCTTTGAAGACAGCTAAGGGCACCCACCCATGTACACAGGCTAGAGGACAAAAAGATAAATAGAATAAGTCTGAGAGGGAGCCCAGAGTCTCCTAAACCTGGTGGCGAGTCAGTGCATTTTAGAGAGCTGATATGTAAGGGACGGGACTCTGGGGAGAAGTGCTACCCTATCAGCGCCTGCTCCCGGCTGCAGGAGTGGCCCGAAAGAACAGAGCTGTTAGCTGCTCACTGACTCACTGGGGCCGACTTTAAGCCTATGATGGGTGTCCAGCCCTTTGCACTGGAAAAGGAAGATGGGGAAGTGAGGAAGGTATTTGTAGCCCGGGTCTTCATTGGGAAGGTCTGGGAGGCAGGGCTGGACGGACACAGGAAAGGGGCTTTGGGGGAGTTTGCCAGGGGTAAGCTGGGAGGTATAGTTAGAGTCTGGGGACTGGGGAATGAGATGGTGCTTTCAGAACAGACCCCAAATCACCTGAGCCCTGGAGGCAGGTCCAAAACAGGGCGTACAGCTCCCGCATGCAAGCCCATAAGGGCAGAAGCAGCCCTTTGCTCTAGAGTTGCTGGGACTTTGATGTAATGGAAAGCTCAAGTCTTGGAGTTAGAGAGGCAAAGCAGGAAGAGCTTGGAAGTATTTCCCTGCACTGAATGGCTCTCTCAAGTTGCGAGCTGCTGCTGCTGCTAAGGCGCGTCAGTCATGTCTGACTCTGTGCGACCCCATAGACAGAAGCCCAACAGGCTCCTCTGTCCCTGGGATTCTCCAGGCAAGAACACTGGAGTGGCTTGCCATTTCCTTCTCCAATGCATGACAGTGAAAAGTGAAAGTGAAGTCACTCAGTCGTGTCCGACTCTTAGCGACCTCATGGACTGCAGCCCACCAGGCTCCTCCATCCATGGGGTTCTCCAGGCAAGAGTACTGGAGTGGGTTGCCATTGCCTTCTCCAAATTGCGAGCTAGCATGTTGAAAAAGGGGGCTGACTTCTGTGTCCCTCACCATATCTGTCTGAATGGCAAGCACCCTTTTGCCCAGAGTGGAGGTTCAAGAGAAGAGAGGATCCATGGAAGAGAAGAATATGAGACTTTGTCTTTACTGCATCAGAGAGCTATTCTGGGAACACAGCAGAGGGTTCTCGAAAGGGGGCTTCGGAAAGTGCCAGGCACCTTACTGATAGGAGGTGACAGTGGTTCATCGTCTTTGCTGCCAAGTTCAGATGGAATCCATCTCCATGCTTGAGAATCTGCACAGTCATAACACAGAGGGGACTGGCTCCCATTTAAATGGCTTGGCTTCACTCAGCCTGTCTTCTTCCAGCAAGTAAGGGCAGTGATGCCAGCATCCCGGGACGGGTGTGAGGGTTAAGTGAGCCACCTTTGATGGGGTCTCACCATCCCCCTACCCTTCACACTGGTGCCCAAGGGTCCCGGTAGGAAAACGAAGCTGCCTGTAGAAGTGCAAGGGCTGCGTGCAGAAGTCACCCCGGAGCTTGTGCACAGAAGACACGCCCACCTCAGTATTGCTTTGCTACCATCACCCACCTCCCTCCCCGAGCACCACTGTCCACCTCACTTGATCCGCTGTAATTCGTGGACCAGACCCATCTGGCCCTCTCTTTTTACCCCCGGGACGCTGGCGCAGTGGCTTGCCCCTGTGCACAGACGCCTGGGTTGTCAGCACGGTGTGTGTCTATTACTGTTGTGACATCTCGGATATGCACTAAGGAGCTGGGCTTCATTTGAAAAGCGGGAAGGCATTTCTGTCCTGCCCAGGACTTGCAACAATGCTGAGAACTCTGAGCCCAGAAAGCCATGGAGGAACTGTTTCATTTCTTCTCTCCCTGGCCAGACTCCGCCCTCTCTCCCCCTGTCCTCCCCACTGCATGACTCATGAAAGGCAGTCTGCTTTTGCATTTTCACTGATTGCTCTCTGCTCAGTGCCTAGCTAGCAACCAAAGAGATGGTGGAGGAGCGCTGGATGTGAACGCAGCTACAGATGTAGCCGGGAAGTGGGGTAGGGACTGTGCACAGCCACAACTGTGGCCAGACCAGCGGTTGTAGAAAGTGCCTGATACCATAAATGTTGGGCCTCCCAACAGTGGCTGAGTGGTAGAGAATCCGCCTGCCAGTGTAGGAGGCAAAGGTTCGATCCCTGATCTGGGAGATCCCCTGGAGAAGGAAATGGCAACCCACTCTGGTATTTTTGCTTGGACAGGAGAGCCTGGTGGGCTACAGTCCTTTGGTTTGCAAAGAGTCGGACACGACTTAGTGACTGAACAACAACAGCCATAAATGTTGCTAAGCGCCGTCTCAGCGTGAGTGAACTTAATTCTGGGTCAGGCCTGTCACCACAGAGGCCATCGCCTTCCTGGGCAGCTTTGCTGCATCGCAGTCAGATGGTAATGACTTAAGTCAGGGATCTGCACCTTCCAGGAGACCAGTGTTCCTGTCCAGGGTAGGTACGGCTGTGGCAAGGACTGTCTGATTCTCATTCCATTTAGGCTGCCACAGGTCAGCTGTTTCACTCTCAGCCTTAAATGTTTCTCCTGACTCAGACAATTGCCCTGATGCGGGGATCGGACCCCTGCTTCAGTTCCCCCACCTGCCGAGGGTAGGTCCAGTCCTAGTAACACACCTGTTTATTCCTCCTAGTTCCTTTGTCCTACTGAGTTTTGGCCTGGTTCTATATATTTTTTCATGCTGATCAGGTACTCCTGTCCACTCTCAGCTGCTGTTCTACACGCATCTCTGTGTCTGAAGGTGTATTCCTGATGTATCCCTGGAGAGAGAGGTACTACACGTCTGCCTGCTCCTCCACCTTCTTGTTCCTAAGCCAGGCATCTGAATCTCCCAGGAGGTCAGGATACACTTTGCGGGGTCTCTCCCAGAGACACTGGTTCTTGGTGCCCCAGGCTGAGTCTGCAAAGTCCAGTTTAAATCAACCAGCTTTGGGAACCTTAGCCCCTTGCTGTTATCATTTGAAGGTGTTGTTTTTTTGTTGTTTTTTTTTTTTTTTTTTAGCTTTTTATTTTGAAAGAATTTTAAGACTTAACAAAAAAGTTTCTAAAGTAAGTTCAGAGAGTTGCCTTCTGTTCTTCGCCCAGCTCCCCTCAGTGTTAACACCCTGCGCACTGTAGGACGATGTGTCAAAGAGTTAACTGTTAACTCAGCTGCAGTCTTGACTCAGATTTCGCCGGTGTCTCACTAATGCATGCCCTTTTCTGGTCCGTGACCCTACTTCGAGCCCCATGTTGGGTTGTCATCATGTCTTCTCAATCTCCTCTGGTCTATGGTAGACATTCATGACCTTGACACTTTCAGAAAGTACCAGCCAGTTATTTTGTAGTAAGCTGTCAATTTGGGGAACCTTGCTTTTAATGGACAGGATTTTATGTGAAAAAAAAAAAAAAAGATGGAGGGCAAAAGTAAGGAAATTAACCTAAAAGGTTAAATAATTGACATTGACCAAAAAAAAATAAAAAAACCCCAAACCCACAAAAATCCCACAGAATGTCTAGCATTGAATTACTAAGAATGACACACAGCTCCTGGTATTTAAGTCCAAAGGGGCAGGACTGGACCCATAATTTTTCTCCCTCAGCAGACAGGTCCCTCCAGGAACAAGGGCTGCATAAACGAACAGCTCTGATAGCAGCTGGGCCAGTTACTTCCCAATGCCAAAACGAAAACATGTAGGCATCTTCAAGCTCTGATGTGAGTCCCTGTCATCCTGGACATGCTATTCTCAGGATACTCATCAGAACAGTCTTTAGGATCTTAGGGATTACAAACAACAACAATGACTTATTTCCAGATCGCTTGGCATTATATGACAAAAAATGGAAAAAAAAAAAATCTGTCAGTGATCCAAAGAGCACACATGTGGCTTTCTGTCACATGGGAGTAAAACTCGGTCTGTTTGCCATCAGAATGAAAAACTGTCGGCGCGTGGGCTGCCAGGCTTGTCAGGGCCCAGCTGTCCACGGTGGGCTCTGGTTCGAACGTCTTGGTCCGAATCCTTCTCTCTCACCCTCCGTGGGGCCAGGGTCTCTGTCTCGCCATGCCGCTGTTGCTCATTCCCTGGCCTCATCTCATAGGGTTTCTACAAAATTGGGATGAAATAATCCGTGGTAGCGCTCAGGAAACGGCAAACACCATCATTCTTCTCAGATTCAACTTAACAGAGTCACCTGGGAGCACTTTGGAGGATTAAACAAAAGTTTTTTTCAACTCAAGGGTGGAGGGGGGAAGAAAAGAGAAAACAAACTTAGGATTTTTCCATGAGCCCCAGACCCCCCTGTGCTGCATGTTGACAGCAGAGGTGCCCCAGGTCGCATCCCAGAGCTGGCGTTCTGGGAGCTGTCACAAGTGCCTGGGGTGGCGAGTGGCTGCTGGTGCCAGCAGAGTGACCCAGGCCGTCTATGGAAGGGCTGCGGGGCAGACAAGGATAAACATTTCCACGGTCTGTTCTCTGTTAAGCAGCTGCGGGGAGGGGAGGCAATCGCATGTGACAAGCTGGGGAGCTCCGAGGCAGCCGGAGCGTTCAAGCGGGAAGCAGGAGTGGGGGCAATGGAAAGAGGCCCAGATGTTATCTTATCAGATGGAAGCCAGCCCCACCAGCCCCCCGCCTTCTTCCTCGCTCGCCAATGCTTGAGACGTGCTATTTGAGAATGCCCTGTTTGATGGGAGGCTAGTTTCTGCTGTGTGAGTCCCGTATTCTGCTGATCCCCTCCTTCTCATACATCCGCAGCCCTTCTTTGCTTTCTGGAAACTTGCTGCGTGAGAGTCACCCCCTGTGCTGGCAGGGTCTGCTGCCCTGTGCCCCTCCCCTCACTCCACGTCCCCATCAGCTCCTGTCCTCCTTGAGATGACACTTGGCTCGAGGTGGAGGCTCCTGTAACCCCTGTTGAATGAATGAGTTAACTGATGAGCAGGTAGACAGACACTGTAAGGGCCCTTTCCGTGTAGGACTTGAATTGGGGTACTAAGCTGATTTCTATTACCTGCATTACACATCTACTTTCCACTGGTAAGGTGAATTAACTTGAGTTTTTAGCAAAGTGTTCGAATCCTTAAGGTCCTCTTCAGGGTTAATATATTTCTGGGAGAATTTATCTGAATTGTCAGGAAGGTCTACAGAAAGCAGGATTCCATAAATGGGGCAAATTTTTTTCTTTGCATCCCTACCTTTCAGGGACTCATCTGGCAAGCAGAGGGACCTTTACTTTACTTACACTGGCTTTTCGCCACAGCAGAGAAAAGTCTGGGCCAGAGGGGTCTCAGAGGTCTACAGCATTAAAATGTGGGAGTAGACCATGAGGTCGAGGGCAGCAAGGCTGGGACAGCACCATTAAGCTTTGTTCTGTTCTCTGGCCTGCTCCCAGATCGGCTGGCCCGAGGCCCATATCTGTTAGGAGAGTATAGCCTGTTCCATAAGGTGCCAGGGTCCTTACTCAAATATTTACATGAACTGAGCACTCTAGTTATAAGGCTAACATGTGAACAGATCCAAGAGAGGCATCTTTCAATGCCCACCAGCTCATGTGGTCACTGGGCCAAGCGTGTAGTCCACGAGGGTGCAGTGCTATGCAGAGCAGTGGTCACTAACCCGTGCCACCCCCTGTTGCCAAGGAAACATGAGATGCCCTCCTAGTGCAGCGTGGACTTCTTCAGGCAGAAGCTTGCATCTTGGATAAGAGGTCTCAGCCATCCTTGTCAAGAATGAGAAATTGTTCATCTTGTTTTCTGCCACTAAAATTATTATCTTTCTTTAACAAACCCTTGAAGGAGTGTTTAAAGAACATAAAGGGTATTACAAACTAGTATTTTTATTGCTGCCCCATAGAACAAATTCCATTACTCAGTTACATGCAATCTGCCTCCAGCCAAGGCTCCGGAGCCAAGCATTTTGTCTGGATGAGTTGGATACTCAGTCTGGAGCCCAGGACGTCTGGGCTTGGGGGAGGGTGAGCTGGTGCAGGAGCAGCTGTGGCCAGGGGGCTCGGGGGCCCTGCTGGGCTTGGGAATGCAGTAGGGTGTGTGGTGGCCTGATCTGAGGGTACCCTCACTGCAAAACTTTGTGCTGCTATTAAAAACCCTAAGTGTATCCATTCTTTGAGTTAAAGAGCTGAGCAAACAATAGGTTCTCCATGAAGTATCTGTTGACTGACTGATGGATTAGGTGTTGGCCCCTGTGCAAAGTAAGACTTCCTTGGTGGCTCAGATGGTAAAGAATCTGCTTGCAGTTCAGGAGACCCAGGTTCGATCCCTGGGTGGGGAAGGTTCCCCTGGAGAAGGGAATGGTTACGCACTCCAGTATTCTTGCCTGGAGAATCCCATGGACAGAGGAGCCTGGTGGGCTACAGTTCACAGGGTAGCAAAGAGTTGGACATAACTTAGCGACTAACACTTTCCCTTTCCTGTCCAAAGTGCTCATTCCTGGGAGAGAAAAAGTGTTCATTAGTAGATATTAGCCACTGTTTGTTCTACCAGAGAACTGACTCTTTCAGGCCCTTTGTCCATGGGCTAAGTGGGCTTATGCCCAGGGAGGCATGGATACAGGAGTTGCCTACAGACACTCGAGATGGGGACCTCGCCTCTGTGGAGGTCTCAAAGGACATAGGCTCCCTTGTCATGGAGGGAATGTGGGGAATTAGATCTGGCAAGGAAAGTGGGAAAACAATAAGGGTGAGCTTTACTTTCTCTGCATTCTGATCAAAGGCTTTCCCTGGTGATCTCAGGGACTCTAGCTGATTGATGATTTAGAGTAGATGGTAGATCTATGACACATCACTTCTGAAAATAGAACAGATATCCCAAACTCTGTATGACTTCCATACAGAGTAGGCCAAATGCAATTTATCAATTCAGGAAAATGTAATTAGGAAACCTTTCAAATGAAAAGACCAGTCTTGGAAGGGCCAGCTGCCTCATCCTTCAGCCTTATCCAGCCTCTATTTTGACATTGAAACTGATCACACTAAACAATGGAAAACTCATAATGTCAGGCAAACGTAAGCCAATTCTTAGTCAGTTAAATATGAGTGTTCCTCTGACCGCCAGTTGTAAACCTCAGGGCGGGAGGTCACTGGTCCTTCTTGAGCCCGGTGTGTGTCTCACAGAGAACATCCACCAAGTCCACTCAGAGGTTTGGCTGTTTGCTCCTTGGCATTGAGTCCACAAGGAGTCAGTGGTTCTTCTCTGTAAAGGCTCTTTGAGGAGCTGAGACCAAGACCACGGCACTTGTGTGTGTGGGGGGGGTGGGGGGCTCATCCTGATGACTCCCACCCTGTGCCGGGTTCCCTTAACACCTTGCTGGGTACGGCCCTGCAGATTTGCGGGATCACCTCACCTCATTTGCATCATTGGAACGTGTGTTTTCCTGTACTCTGGAATTCCTTAACATCTCTGATCTGCTCCTTGTGCTGGGAAAGGCTGCACTCTCAACATGCCACCTGCGTTTTGTAGTTCGCTCCCTTTCTCAGACACCTCATCAGGGTGGGCCTCGCCCCCCTCCACTCCCCCTATGCGGTCCCCTCTCTGCCTGACTCTCCAGGGCGGTGCCTGGGTCATCTCCAGGGCAGCCTCTGGCAGCCCCTAGATTTTTCTTCCTGCCCTGAAAACAGCCAGTCAGCCGGGGCTCGTCAGCAGGGGTAGGGGGGGGCCGGGGGTCGTGAGCGCTGTGGCTCCTCGGGGAAGGGGCCTGGCTGCTAACGCTGCCCTCTCTTCTCGCCCCTCGTCTCTGGCCCCGGCAGTGCGCAGGACCCTGAAGAGCGGCCTGACTCCGGAAGAAGCGCGGGCCCTGGGCCTGGTGGGCACCTCGGAGCTGCAGCTGTGACCCCCACGGTGCCCTCAGAAGCGTGTCCACGCCGAGTGCAAGCTCCTGCTGGGGGGGGCGCCCCTCCAGGGGGAGGTGCGGAGACTCTGACGCTGGAAGCTTCTGAAGGGGGCGCACGTGTCTGTGTCTCGGTGTCACCGCCCGGCTTGTGACTCGGATCCCGACGTCCCCTTCCTGTACTTTCTTCATCGTGTCCGCTGTGTGTCTCTTCTTTCCTTGACACCCGGCTTAGTAATTCCAAAGCGTGACACCTTTTCTGTGCCAGGAGCAGATCACTTCACAGTTACCATGGTCTTGAGGAAGTTTGGTTAGGTTCACAGACTGGGTCCCTCCACAACACCAAAACATGCAGATGTCAACTCCAAAAAAGAAAGCACAGATTGTTTACTGGTTGTGGATTTTAGATGTACTATTAATAAATGTTTATATAAATTCATAAATGTACACCCTGTTTCAAATACTAAATAAACAGAGTTTAATGCCGTAACTGGACACCTTTATTCTCCTGCGTAGAACCTTTAATAGCTCCATAGGCTCGGCTCCTTCTGGATCCACAAAACCTCTTCTCAGGTTCATGGGAAGGACCCTGACTCCGTATGGCCTCCAAGCCCTTTGGATTTCCTTTTATTTGTTAACTGAGTGAGAAACGCTGACGTGTGCTCTTTGTAACTCCAGATTAATTAGGCATGGTCTTCCTGGCAGTACAAGTTAGCAATAACCTCCCATGTATCACCTTACCCGCATGCTGTGTTTTTGCTCCTTTGTGATGCTGAAGCAAAAACTAGAGTAGTATTTAAAAAATCTGAATTCTGCAACTCATTCACTGGCCTCTAATGTAAAATTCATTTTCTCCAAGAATTTACTAAGTCACCAAAAGAAAAATGAAAAGTTGAAGCTTTGTCTGCAGAGAAGTTCAGAATGAGAAGTACTGTCCTTGGTGCACAAGCGCAGCCATCAGAAGCTCAGGCGTCTAGATGGGAAGATGCTGTGAGGGGCTGTTAACCACAGAGCCACTCTGAGGGGCCTGAAGCCCTCCACAGAGACCCTCAGCCCCTCACAGGGTGCATGGCTCCCTCTGAAGAACCTCCATCTCCGGAAACAGGGGACAGTTAACAATTGCCCTTGCTCAGTCATGTCCGACTCTGCAACCCCGTGAACTGTAGCCCACCAGGCTCCTCTGTCCATGGGATTCTCTAGGCAAGAATAGTGGAGTGGCCATTTCCATTTCCAGGTGATCTTCCCAACCCAGGAGTCAAACCCAGGTCTCCCACACTGCAGGCGGATTCTTTACCGTCTGAGCCACCAGGGAAGCCCAGTATTCAAGGGGGTGGTGTCAAAAGATGGTCAGGTCACCAATTCTACCAGTGTCTCACTTCCAGAACCTCTGTGACCCTGTGTTCCTGAATCTGGGCAGGTTGCAGTCATGTGGTCTGAAGAGCTAAGATAATATAGTCACCCCATTAACCTTTGTGATTTTGACACCCCGTCCCACCCCCCACAACCTTCTGCCTCTTCACTCTATGGGAGACAGGGAGCTCTTTCAAACAGGCATTTGTCAAATAATACGTGAGTACCCCAGAGAGCCTAGAACCTGCAAGAGTTAGGTCTGTGTATTCCAGACAGCTGAGTTTATTTAATCACTTCATTGAAAAAGGTGCATAGGGTATTAACGTTTATTTCCTTATGATTCTAAATAACGTGTATTATATTCCATATGTGGTTTAGTGGTTTGTCAAAGCCTCAGCCTGGAATATGAACATGGAATTTCTGTATCACTGGGGATCGTGATGGGCAAAGAAAAGAAAGATGAATTTTTTTTCCACGCATTTAATGAACAAATATTTTGATGCCCTCCTAGGAGTCCCTGGTGTTCTGCTGAGAGTTACTGCTGTAGAATAAAAGGTCACATTTGGAAAGAAGTGACTGAATAAATCTAATGTTAATTTTATTTTAGGGATTAAAATATTCTCAGAGGGAGCAAACTAAGTCAGCTAATTTCTTGGTTACAGCTAGGTAAAGAAGGCCTCTTTTTACTGGGAATTGGTTTAGTAGTTTTTAGTGAATCGGAGTGATTTTCTTCTGTAGTTCATTTCCTCTCTCCTTGTCGCCATTCATTCTGTCTGCCACTATTGGTGTTTTTAATTCAAGAAATTAAATATTTCTTAAAGACTTTTGAGAAGCATTAAAGTGAATAGTACTTAGCAGTGTGAGATGTTGCTAATTGTGCTGGTCATCACTATATGTATTCTTGTGCCTATTTCTTAATCTGGGTTGAAATTACAAAACTGCTGGTAAAAAAAGGCAAATACTTTTCTTTTAAAGATACCTGTGTTTTAGTTTCTTTGGAGTCTTGAATAAGTCTTTAAATAAGTTTATTTAAAAATAAACTTATTGAGAGAGTTTAGGGTGGAGGGGAGGGTGCACAATGATATACCATGCTTATGGATGGGAAGAATACTACTAAAATAACTATGCTGTTACACTCAGGCAATCTACAGATTCAGTGTAATCCCTACCAAAATACCAATAGTGTGTTTCACAGTAGTAAAACAAATAATTCTAAAATTTTATGGAAACACAAATGATACTGAATAGCCAAAATGATCATGAGAAAGAACAAAGTTAGAGGCATCACAGTCCCTGATTTCAAACTATACTGCAAAGCTACAGTCATCGACAGTATGAAACCAGTAAAAAACAGACACATAGATCAATGGAACAGAATAGACAGCCCACAAATGAACTCACACTTATATTGTCAATCTGTGACAAAGTTCAGTTCAGTTCAGTTGCTCAGTCGTGTCCGACTCTTTGCGACCCCATGAATCGCAGCATGCCAGGCCTCCCTGTTCATCACCATCTCTCGGAGGTCACTCAGACTCACATCCATCGAGTCTGTGATGCCATCCAGCCATCTCATCCTCGGTCGTCCCCTTCTCCTCCTGCCCCCAATCCCTCCCAGCATCAGAGTCTTTTCCAATGTGTCAACTCTTCGCATGAGGTGGCCAAAGTACTGGAGTTTCAGCTTTAGCATCATTCCTTCCAAAGAAATCTCAGGGTTGATCTCCTTCAGAATGGACTGGTTGGATCTCCTTGCAGTCCAAGGGACTCTCAAGAGTCTTCTCCAAAACCACAGTTCAAAAGCATCAATTCTTCGGCGCTCAGCCTTCTTCACAGTCCAACTCTCACATCCATACATGACCACTGGAAAAACCATAACCTTGACTAGACAGACCTTTGTTGGCAAAGTAATGTCTCTGCTTTTGAATATACTATCTAGGTTGCTCATAACTTTTCTTCCAAGGAGTAATCTGTGACAAAGGAGGCAAGAATATACAACGGGGAAGATATAGCCTCATAAACAAAAATGGACAGCTACATGCAAAAGAGTCAACCTGGCCTACTGTCACACCATACACAGAAGGAAACTCGAAATGGGTTAAAGACTTAGGCATAAGGCCTGAAACCACAAAGCTTCTAGAAGAAAACATAGGCGGTGTGCTCTTTAACATATAGCTCTTAGCTATATATATATGTTTTTTGCTCAGGCAAAGGAAGCAAAATAAAAAATGAGACTACATGAAATTCAAAAGCTTTTGCACATTGAGAGAAACTATACACAAAATGAAACGACCACTTACAGCATGGGAGAAGACATTTGTAAACAATATATCTGATGAGGAGTTAATATCCAAAATATCCAAAGAACGTCTACAACTCAATGTAAGGAAAAAAAAAAAACCTGATTATGAATAGACATTTTTCCAAAGAAAACATACAGATGGCCAACAGGCATCTGAAAAGATGCTCAACATCATTATTCACCAGAGAACTTTGAATCAAAGCTACAATGAAATATCTGTTAGAATGGTTATTATAAAATATAAGACAACAAATAACAAGTGTTGGGGAAAATGTGGAAAAGGGAAACCTTGTTGGTGGGGATGCACATTGGTATAGCTGCTGTGGAAAACAGGACATGGGCTCCTCAAAAAAATTAAAAATAGAACTGATATGATCTAGTGATTCCACTCCCGGGCACTCATCTGAAGAAAGCAAAGACACTAATCAGAAAAGATATGTGCACCCCTATCTTTATTGCAGCATTATTTATAATAGCCCAAATTGGAAGCAACCTAAGTGCCCATCAATAGATGAATGAATAAAAAAGATGTGATATCTATGTGCACACACACTGAGTGGTGTGTTAGGCATAAAAAGATGAAACCTTGCCATTGTGACAACAGGGATGGAACTAGAGAGTATTATGTTAAGTAAAATTAGAGAATGACAAAAACTGTATGATTTTACTTATATATGGAATCTAAAAATGAAAACAAACATAATAAAACATTCCCAGGTATAGAGGAAACAGGTGGTTGCCTGAGGGGAGGGTTGGGGGAAGGAGAGAAATAGGAGAGGGAAGTTAAGAGGTAGGAACTTCCAGTTATAAAATAAATGAGTCACAGCTATGAAATGTTCAGAGTGGTGAATATAGTCAATAATTACATAATATTTTTTTACAGTGACATATGGTAAATAGACTTATCATGGTGATATTTTGAAATGTATAGAAACATTGAATGGCTATATTGTATACTAGGAACTAATGCGAAGTTCAATTATACTTAAACTCTAGGAGAAAGAGGTCAGATTTGTGGTTACCACAGGCAGCAGGTGGGGGGAGGAGGAATTGGAGGAAGGCATTCAAAAGGTACAAAGTTTCAGTTATAAGATAAGTAAGTACTAGGGGTGTAATGTACATGATAAATATGATTAACAGTGCTGTATGTTATATATAAGGTTGTTTAGAGAGTAAATCCTAGACGTTCTTATCACAGAAATACTTTTTCCTGTTTCTTTAATTTTGCATCTACATGAAATGGGTGTTGATTAAACTTATTGTGTAATCATTTCATGATGTATGTAAGCCAAATCATTGGACTGGATACCTTAAACATATACGGGGCTATATGTCAATTATATCTCAGTAAAACTGGAAGAAAAGACACTCCACCGAGGACGAGCACAGCACGTTACAGATATGGCATGAATCCACCAGGAGGTAAGTGGACACCGTCTGTCCCTGTGTGAGCAGCAGGCTTCTAGGACTGTGACAGGTTCCCGCAGCACCTGGACTGTCCACTTGGCCCAACTAAGCAGAGGCCCGGGCTTTTGCTCTATCAGAAAAAAATCCAGAAAGCTCATTTCCCTTCAGAGACTCCTTGCCCATTGACAGCTTCTGCCCAGCGGGGCTTTCAGCACTGCTCTGCTTTGTGGGAGGGGGATCCGCTGGGTGACAGTCAGGTACTTCTGGGCAGGGCAAGTGGGCTAAGAAACAGAAACAGTCGTCCTTCCCAAAAAATGTCTGAATCAAGTACCCAGTGGAATAATTGTATTTTTGTAAACCCCAAGTTTCAAGTAAGAATCTGAAAGGTAGCTGTACAGAAAGAGATGGCTGCCTGGGGAAGCTTTCAGAGCTGCTGTATCCAGCCCCTGAAGAATAAGATGTTCTTTTTTTTTTTTAAATTTTACTTTATTTTACTTTACAATACTGTATTGGTTTTGCCATACATCAACATGAATCCACCACGAGTGTACACGTGTTCCCAATCCTGAACCCCTCTCCCACTTCCCTCCGCATACCATCTCTCTGGGTCATCCCAGTGCACTAGCCCCAAGCATCCAGTATCATGCTGGTTGAGGTTGTTTTGACTGGAGCTCAGCACACATCTGAGTAGTAGACCTGGCTACAGAATTAGAGCAATTCAGTCAACATCAGAGAGCTTCCTGGCTCAGAAAATTAGCTATGAGATTGGAAGTGGCAATCCCACTTCTGACAAGACACATCTTTGGGCTTCCCTTGTGGCTCAGATGGTAAAGAATCCACCTGCAATGCAGGAGACTCAGGTTCGATCCCTGGGTTGAGAAGATCTCCTGGAGAAGGGAATGGCAACCCACTTTCATGGACAGAAGATCCTGGTGGGCTCATAGTCCCTGAGGTTGCAAAGACTTGGACATGACTGAGTGGCTAACACAACACACTTTTCCCCAGTATAAACCATCCTCAGAAGTGCAGTCTCAGTGGAGGAAAATGGGTTCTAATCCAGCAGCCCATAAGCAGGTGGTATGAAAAAAAGCTTGTCTATTTCTCTGTGGAAGAAAAACTTGTCCTGAAACTTGCAAAGGTTATGAAAATTGACTTCCTAAATTAACATCAGAAAATAGGACGTCACCTTTGGGTGAAAGTAAACTTTACAAGCTTGTGTTTATAGAAAAATGTTGAAGGTGATTTCCCATTTTTTCAGTGGCCAAAAACATGTTTTGTGAAGAACAGTAATTAAGGCCTCAGCAGTCTGTTTTAGAATCACATGTTTAAAGGAAAATAGAGTTTTTCATTAAGTGATTCAGTAAGCATATATTCTACCAATAAAATCCCAACCCTCTGTCTCGAACCTGGGTGGACACAGTCCCAAGCCACCTGTGGGAGCAGGTATGCCTCAGAAGCCCCCAGACATTGAAACACAGACCCTCAAGTGCAGTCTACAGCTCTGTCTCGCCCAAGGGGTGGCCTCACTTAAAAATAACACAAGTATCAAGTTGGGAACTGGAGCCTTGGCAAAGGTAAGCTGTTTCTCCAGAGGCTTAATCTTGTCCTCACGTCACTGCTTTGTCTTCAGGGATGAGGTCTCTCCCTCTGTTGGCCTGAAACTGTCCTGAGGATTGTTTGGGTTTCTGCTCTGGTGGATCTCCAAGATACTCTTTCTGTTGTGAGAAAAGGAGGTGACTGATCCCCAGAGGAAAAGCAGGTGATCTGAGAAGTGTCACTCTCAAGTGGTTACTTGTGAGCTCAGGAGCGTGTTCTCAGTCGGGCCCACCTGCTTCCTGGGAGGACTGAAGAGATGAAGTGCTTTCAGATGCAGGTTGAACATCTTTTACTATTAAAAAAAAAAAAAGATGCAGGGAACCTGCTCCTTCACCTCCCTCAGCTTTCCACGCTGGAGACACTGTAGAGCCCTAGAGGCTGGGCTGCTTTGGGGCCTTGGTCTACAATGTGGGGGAAAGCCCAGAACCCACACAGGCTGCTCTGCAGCCAGGACCGCGGGCCCTTTACCAGGGTATGCAGTGACATGCTGACTCATCCCGGGCTTGCCCTGTGAGCCAGGGGTTGTAAAAAGAATCTTTAAAGTGTTAAAGGATGCTGTATCTTAGAAAAGTATCTGAAGTTGAGTAAATGTCCCTGTTCTTTGTTGAATATGGTGGTGGTGGTGGTTTAATTGCCAAGTTGTGTCCAACTCTTGCGATGCCATGGACTATAGTCCATCAGGCTCCTCTGTCCATGGGATTCTCCAGACAAGAATATTGAAATGGGTTGCCATTTGATCTTCCCAACCCAGGGGTCAAACCCGCATCCCCTGCACTGCAAGCAGATTCTTTACCACTGAGCCACCAGGGAAACTCTTTGTTGAATACAGCATGTTACAAAAAGGCTTTGCAGCAGTTATTCTGAGAACTGTGAAAATAAGGCATGCATAGTCCAAGACAGGGTTGCCCAATAGAACATTCTGATGATGATGGAAATGTTCTATATCTGCCCTATTCAAATGGTAGCCACTAGACATACATGATTTCGGAACACTTGAAATGTGACAAGAGCAGAATTTTGAATTTAAGTTTAATAGCTCTCTGTGGCTATTCACGACTGTACTGGACATCACAGGTCTGAGAGAACACATCTTGTTATGTGCTTGTTGCTGTTTATTCATTCTACATAAAGGTTTTCATGTGAAATTGTGTATAAAATTGCTTTGGGGTGCTGTTCATCAAGACCTTAAGAACAGTGTTTAAGAAGCTATGTCCATCGCCTGCCTATATTGTATTCTGAGCCTTGTGGGTCCCTGTCCTTAGTGGAGAATTTTGTGATTGATGTTCACTGCCATCCATCATATACACACTCTTCTCTCCTGACACATTCCACCCAGATGACACACCATCTCCTTGGCAGAGTCCACATCAGGCCTGTGTGTGCGACCCAGGGATATATGCCATGGCTGAGCACACATCTCCAAGAGCCAAGTCCACCCTGTAATAAAGCTTTACAAAGCACCATTTCAGGTCTTGCGTTGTTTTCACCATGGTCCTTGCTATTGCCTTCAGGCCTGCTCTCGATAGATATTATCTATGTGAGATGAACTGGTTGGCTGTTGCTAAGTGCTGCATTTACCAGAATGCGTACTGGTCAAGGCTCAGGTGTTGGGTGCTGTAGGAAATGTAAGGATGTGTAACCACAAAGATCCCACTTCTGAAACCACAAGGGACACTGATAAACAAGATTTCTGAGTCACAGCCACCGTGTGCAAGAGGCAGGCTGGGAGATGTGGTTCAGATGCCAAGACATGGGCATATAAGCAGCAGATTTCACTGTGACAGTCTTCTGAAACAGGTGGTCTCTGAGCTGGATGAGGATGTCCTGCCTCTAAAATACAGTAGTGGTTGCATTTTGAGAGTTTAAATGAATATTTAAGCATTTCCACAGCTTTTTATTTTTTCTTTTTATTGGGTGGTCTGTTTCTGTTGGTCTTTCCTGGGTGTAAGTATGTGGCAGCTCCTAATTCAGCACAAAATTGTGAACTAATTGATTTTAAGTGTAATCTACTACAGTTTCACATGGCTCCACACTAAGCAGCATGGCTCGCAGTGGTAACCCTCTGTCTCAACAACCACTGAGGACACAGAGGAGACAAGGCAAGACGATCACGGTAATGGAGCGAAGTGCTCCCCCGGAGTGGGCTCTCCCTGCGGACTCAGCTTCTCAGATGCTCTGAGGCAGAGGCGGACTGGAGCTGGACCTGGGGAGCAAGACGTGAGGCAGCTGGCCAGCACCGCAGGTAGGAAACCATAGGTGTAAAGTCACAGAAGGGGGAACCACACTGGTGTTTTGGAAGGAAAGTGAGTGGGGCAGTAGGCAGAGCCTGGCTCGTGTACAAAGCTAATGGCTAGAAAGATTACAGTCACGTTACAAGGGAGGAAGGGACCAGGCTTTAAGTTCTCACTTGCGTACTTAATCTTCACAATAACTCCATGATGAAGGCTGATGTGTTAATCAGAGAATGCTTGGTGGCAAAGATAGAATCCAGTCTGGGTTGGCTTAAGCCAAAGAAGGAAATTCATCATAGCATCCCAGTTTCAATTGGTCCTTACCCAGTGTCGTCAACTCCAGTCAAGGAGGCGGAGTTAACCACACAAATGCGGGTACAGGGAACACTGTACATATGTGTCTACCGAACAGAAAAGTTAATACTGTAATCCCTAGAGCAACCACTAAAACAGTATGCAAAGAAGTATAACTTAAAAACCAACGGCTAAGTTAAAAATGGAATTATTTAAAAATTAAAGGAGTACAGAACGGGTATAGATAAAATATGATAGATCATAGGTTGGTCGTTGTTGAAACCAGGTGATGGATAGATGGGGATTCATTATACTATTCTATCTTTGTAAATGTTTAAAACTCTCCATGATAAAAAGTTTTAAAAATGGATGTATTTCAAACAGAAACTAAAAGGTCCCTTGGTTTTTCTGTTCCAATCATTGTGTACGCTTCACTGGACTGAAAATATTTTGAGTTCTCCACGCAATGAAACCAAAACCACCCAGACCCGTTAAGTAGAAAGTTTGACAGTCTGTGAACATTATTGTCATCATGGTGGCTGATTTAAAGTCCTGATGCTTGGAATCTTTCCTCACAATTTTGATTTTGGAGGTCTGGAGGAGACCTGGGCATCTTGTTTTCTGCACCCAACTCCAGCCAACACTGATGCATGTCCACATTTGGGGAGGGCAGCTCCAAGAGGTGTTCTGTGGATTACCCTCTGCAAGCTGCCCCTTGTCATGGCTGTCCTTGGTCTGGGTACCTCCCTGCTTCAGGATGTGAGCAGTACGACAATGTGGCACTTCATGCACAATCTGAGCCACATCAGCGTGTCGTGAAGCATCCTGCTTTTATTCTCATTCTGTGATTCCAGCACAGATTCTTTTTCCTGGGCGATTGATTTATACAAGTGCCTGCTGCTGCTGCTGCTAACTTGCTTCAGTTATGTCCGACTCTGTGCAACCCCAGAGATGGCAGCCCACCAGGCTCCCCCATCCCTGGGATTCTCCAGGCAAGAACACTGGAGTGGGTTGCCATTGCCTTCTCTGATACAAGTGCCTACTGCCATTTTAATTGCTTTAGTTTCAAAACACTGTCATCCTGGTGAGCTTTTCCCCCATGTAATCCTCTTAACCTATTGTCTGGAGTCTTTCACCAGGTGTGCTCCCTTCCTCCTTCACCAGGGCCAGCTTCACGTGCATGTGATCTGCACAGTCATGCAAGGCCCCCACACTCAGAAGGTCTTATCTTTGGTTTAATGTTCTCCTGCCACTGCCTTGAAATTCCTAATTTTGTCTCTGAACTTGTGTAAGTCAAGGTATGGTGAGACAAAGGTGTGTACGCGTGAGCAGGGGAAATATGTGCAGTGTGTTAGTCCCCTGTTCTTACCACCTCTTTCACTTACAGCCTTTGTGATACCCATGAGAACAGAATTCCAGTGGGCCTACATACATGAAGAGAGGCAGAGTTTAAGGCAAGCTTGTCATGTCTACAGCTGAGAAAGTGAGGACATGAGGCCCCAGAGGTCGTGCTTTCTATCTGAACCAGATTTCATTCAAATACACAGAGGTGGAGATGGCATTCTAAGAAGCATGCGTGACCGTGGAACCCATACCTTTCCCTTGCTACTCATGTTCCGTTCCTGTAGTAGCCAACCACTCACACTGAAACGAGGACACGGAAGGAAAGGAAAACCGAGCGCAGCTCCTAGTTTCTCTTTCAGTCCTTCCTTACTCCCTGGTAAGTTGAGAGAGACTGTACATATCAAAAAGTGAAATAATGGTTGAGCTAGTTCTGTGTGTTGTTTCCACTCTTTTGGTAAGAATGAGACATATCTACATACAACAGATATGAAATAATTGTGTGATTTTGCTGACTCTGAATATGAATTAAATGCTCTTATAGTGGCATTTAAAACTGGAATAGCCCAAAAGTAGACAGATGAATGATAAAATTGTAATAATTTAACACTTTAATTTTTCCTGGAATAGCATTGAGTATCAAACAAAAAAAATCTGTAACAAGTTGTGAGAAGAAAGGGAAAACATTTTAGTGCTTTTCATGGTACTGTCTACTGGCTTTTGGAGAAAAGGCCCCACATCCCAGTTCTGCACTGGGCTCTGTGTAGGCAGCCAGCCCTGCTCTTAAGTGCTCTGCTCCTCCTGAGGCAGCCCTCAAGCCTCTCCGCAGTGGAACCCGCCTCTGTCTACAAGCCCTCTGGGGGCTCCAGCTGACTGTCGCTGGTGTCAAGGGCACCGTGGCTTTGGTGGCTCCTCTGCTGCTTCATTTGTGAAATCCAGAATTGGGCCCAGACTGATGCACAAATAATTCAGGGGCTCCGAAAGCACTAGAGGAAGCAAACTCGCCACAGTGGCAAACAACACAACTTCTCAATCCCCTTCTAGCCTTGACTTAGGAAGCAGCCAAATGCTGGGCTCTCTCCTCTGGCACTGGCTGGTTCTCCCTCTGATGAGTTCTGGAAGAAAAGTACTTGCGGAAGACTAAACCTCAGCTATTATCCTTGACACCTGGGTTCCTCTCTACCCTCTTCTGCCACTCCATGAACTGCTGAGCAGTTGTGAGTAGGTGGAGCAGGTGGAAGCTCCTGTCAACAGCAACTGATTTCATCAAAACTCTTCATGAAGAGCCCTGGCAAAGCAGTGCTTGGGAGGTCTTGTTTTCATGCTACAGTAGAATCACTTCTTTAAAAAAAACAATGTGAGAAAGATAATTTTGGCAAATGTGCACATATCACGTCAAAAAACTGGAAACAAGAAACTGTATAGAAAACTAATGAAGATGAAAAACTTAGTAGAAAAATTAAAAATGAGCAAAGCAAGATTTGCTTGTGGGGAAGGATATAAAAAACATAAAAATGTATCTTCAGGATTTTACATGGAACATTATAACCCATCAAATTGTGAGAGTGTTCAATATTCTCTAGCAAAAAATGAACTGATCTGAGTAAGGGTAATGCAAAAATATTCTGATGTAGTGCTACCTACCCAACAGAACTTTCTGTGATGATAGAAATGTTTCATCATCTCTGTGGTGTCTAATACAGAATCCATTAGCCACACAAATATTCCAATGTGGCTAATAAAACTGAGGAACTGAATTTTTAATATGGTTTAAATTTAGCTGCTTTAAAAGTGCCTACCAATTAAACAGCACAGTTCTAATGCCCCCTAGGTCAAATTCAGTGGTTTCTTTGGGGAACCTCTATAATTACTGCTGAGGGGTTGGGGGTTGGGGTAGAAAGAGAAGAAAGCTCTTAACAGATCTATTTAGTCACTTACATAAAACCTTACATTCCTCACATCTCCTAGGAGCACCAGATGGCACAACCTGCTGTAATGGGTATGTGGAAGGATTCTTGGGGAGACCTGAGTATGCCCTTCCAACTCCTGACTCAGGCCAATGGGAGTAAAAGGTCTTCAGATGGGGAGAGGAATCGCTTCTCAGCCTTTTGGCTGAGATCAAGTGCAGACGGAGAGAGGACTGTGGTTCCACACACAGACTCTGAGGTTGGGTCATGCCCAGGGCATCTGTGCACGGACATCACCGCTGTGGGGCAGGCGGGGAGGCGGAGGGGGCTGCTCATTTTCGGACAGGGTTTCCAACCCCAGAGGAGGATTTAGAGGTGGAAGCAGGACCTGAGGGCCCTTTCTGGCCGCCTGCAGGCTGAACAGGCCCTTTCTTTTTGGGGATTATGGTCTTGTTCTTGCTCTTGAACACTTTGCTAGGATCCAGCTTGTTCACAAAGGAGTCGGTCTCTTCAGTGAGGAGGTTTGTGTTGTAGGTGATGGGTTTATACATGTTGAACCATTGCTGTAAGGCAGAGTTGGGAGAGACGGTCACAGTTCAAAGGAGACAAGCATGTGCTCATGTTCTTTAGTGGCGATATAGGGGTAGAGAGCTGGGGAGATGAGGCAGAGAGTAAAAGTGTTCATGAAAACTGCCTCTAAAATCTATCAGCACTTCCTTTGGGTAAAAAGGAAGACACACATTGCTTTATGGGGTCTTTTAACCTTTAAATAGAGCAGGATGAGGATGAAGAATCTGAGTAACTGTGCTTCCTTCTAATGTAGTGAGCCCTGAGCCTGGGATGCTAGGTCCCCAAGGCACAGGGCATAGCGTCCTAACTGTTCTGCCCTCACGCCAGCCTCTGCCCCTTGGGTGGACTGGGTAGCATCCTCCCCATGGGGAAAGAGCAGACCAAGACCAGAGCCGGCTCCGCTGAGGGGAGCCGCTTGCTCTCTCCCCTGCAGGCTTTCTGGGCAGCTGAAGGCAAAGGGCATCGACACTTATTGGTGTTCATTGATAATAACCACCCACCGTGTTGCCTGGATGATGTCATCATCATGTGCCATTTGAGCAAGAGCGGTCCCTTTGATGAATACATACAGGGAACTGAGCCCCTCATTTTTCGCCACCCGGTCAAAACTTCTCGACACACCTGGTGTGCTCAAAGAAGGCAGCCTATCAACATTATCTGACATTTGTATGTTTAAAATGGTACCTAGATCTATATAGTATAAATGAGGCACATCCATATTTTGAAATACTGCATATCAATGAAAGAGACAGCTCTCTATATATGGACAGGGAATGAGCTCCAGTGTGCAATTAAGTGAAAAGAAGGTGCAGAACAATGTGAACAGTGTATTACACTTGTGACTTAGAGAAAAAGAACCCCAAACTGTATGCTTGCGTGGTTTCTATCCAACAATATAGCTCCATGAGGGCACAAGAGAAACCAACAGCAGCTGCTGGTGGGGAAGTGGGTGGATGAGGAGCTAGAGAATGAGACTGATTGTTCTCTGTTCTTGTGTGTGCACGTACTGTGAATCCAAAACCAGCTGTCAAACCTAAGCCCTGCCCCCACCCCAATTCATTAGGAATTAAAACTCCCCAGGTGAGTCTGAGGACTAGCCAAGGCTGGGAACCACTTAACTAGATTAGTATAAATGCTGTTGTCCACCTGAATTGGAAGCAACTACTTTGCTTATTGAAAATGCAGGTTCCTGGGCTCTACCCAGATCTGCAGAATCAGATGAGGAAGTTGGGACTCTGCAATTTAGGCATTTCCTCAGAAGACTCCAATATGTTTTGCAGTCTGAGATGACAGGGAGTCCTCCCTTACCTTGGCCTGGGGGCTAATGCCATAGCTGGTGAAGGCGTACTGCCACTGGGGCAGGCCCAGGTGAGTGATGAGCAGGCGGTAATAGGCAGTAAAGGTGTCTGTGAGAAAATGCCAGTATAACGCTCTGTCCAGGAACCAGATCTCAGTGTCCTGTGCTAATCCTGAAACAGCAGACAGAAGACATAAAGGAAGGGATGGCTTAACACTTTTTTCCTTTTATCTATAAAGTCAACATCTACTCATGGTTAAAACAAATCTCAACAGTCGAAGGAATGTGAAAGTTCCCAGTTCTCCCTTCCAGCCTCCCAGCTCCCTTCTCCCGTGGCTTCTTCGGTATTCTTTTACAAGCTCTGCATCAGTCAGCCAGCTGACCTGTCGCTGGGCCCTGGCCATCCGTGCTCTCCTGTGTGGGCACGATGCTTCCCCTGCCCCAGCAGCTGGAGGCTGTGGGCTCAGCCTTCCTGATGCAGAGACACTCTGAGCAGCCCTGGCTTTCTCAAGAGGTCTGGCAGGAATTAGCAGGAACCACCCCTCTCCCGGGACTCCTGCCTGTGCAGTGCGGGGCTCGGTTCAGTAACTGAGTGTCCGACTCTCTGCGACCCCATGAATCGCAGCACGCCAGGCCTCCCTGTTCATCACCATCTCTCGGGGTTCACCCAGACTCACGTCCATCGAGTCAATGATGCCTTCCAGCCATCTCATCCTTGGTCGTCCCCTTCTCCTCCTGCCCCCAATCCCTCCCAGCATCAGAGTCTTTTCCAATGAGTCAACTCTTCGCATGAGGTGGCCGAAGTACTGGAGTTTCAGCTTTAGCATCATTCCTTCCAAAGAAATCCCAGGATTGATCTCCTTCAGAATGGACTGGTTGGATCTCGTTGCAGTCCAAGGGACTCTCAAGAGTCTTCCCCAACACCACAGTTCAAAAGCATCAATTCTTCGGTGCTCAGCCCTCTTCACAGTCCAACTCTCACATCCATACATGACCACAGGAAAAACCATAGCCTTGACTAGACGGACCTTAGTCGGCAAAGTAATGTCTCTGCTTTTGAAAATACTGTCTAGGTAGGACATAACTTTTCTTCCAAGGAGTAAGCGTCTTCTAATTTCATGGCTGCAGTCACCATCTGCAGTGATTTTGGAGCCCAAAAAAATAAAGTCTGACACTGTTTCCACTGTTTCCCCATCTATTTTCCATGAAGTGATGGGACAAAGCACTACTGTACCAGCTCCTGCCTCTCACTTGCTCCTGACCATCCATCCTTACCACGGTGGAGGTCTCTCCTAGCTCATCTCCTCTCTACTGGCTGTGACATCTCCCTAAACAGCAGCCATCCTCCAGTAACTTCCTCTTCTACTCGTGGTCACACTTTCATTTGAACCCTGCCGTATTTGTGCTAAATAACCTTGACTCCCCCCGTACTTCCACAGAATGTCCGAACTCCTTCACCTGGCTTTCAAAGCTCGGCATGAAGGGCTTCTGGCATCATCTCCCCTCATCCACAAGATGAACCAAGTGGCCAGTAAACTAAAATTACCTGTCATTCCCCCCAAATAAGCTGCACTCTCCCATGGCATGGCTTTTACCCATCTCTTTGCGTGGATGCCCCCTTTTGCCCCATGCTCATCACCCATATCTCATTCTGACCCATATTTCGGGATGCAGTTCAAAGGCTGCTTCACAAAGACCCCTCCAGCAGGAGATGGTCTCCTCTTCCCCCGGAGGTAAATCCTGGTGTGTCTTCTCACCCCCCAGAGAGGTACCTGAAGGGGGCTGGACCTTGTCCGCCTCTGGGACTGAGCTGCTGTCCAGTGGTGGCCACTGCACAGGAGGCCAGAGCCTTTTCCTCTTAGACTGAGGTCTAGTAATTCAGGTTTTCATTAGTTAGACACCCTTCACAAAGAAGTTATAAGACAATGCTTTTCCTGGATGCTTTTCTAACACGTGAACCAGCTAGAGGAGTTATAAACAGAGTAACTATTTCTTTTACTTTTTATTCACTTATTATCCTAATCTTATTACTCTGCAGTAACTAACAAATGACAGTACCTTAAAAAGACTCCTGGGCCTGGAGAGGGGGTGGCTCAGAGAGGCCCTAAGGGGCTTTCTCTTGGCATCTACCCGAGACCCTGCAGCATCTCAGGAGGTCAGGGAGGAGCGTGTCTTCTGTGTGATGGTTGGAGGGCAAGGTCAGCCAAGGCCATTCCCAAACTACAGAACTGCGCTTGCCATGATCCTTACCTGGTTTCCCTCTTTTGTAGACGAGGCAAACCTTCCCATTCCCGTTGCAAGGATCCAACTCAAATATCACGCTGCGAGAATCAAAGTGAGGCTTCTCTGGCTGGTTCTCACTGGCTGCAAATCCAGAAGTTAATGGTAATGTTCAAACACACTCAGCTCAAACATACTTACTCATCCAGATTTGCTAGGATGAAAAAAACAGAGGGGAAAAAAAGCCTTATATCAAACATGTTCTTAACTATCATTTTCGAATGTGGACCAAATGTATTGTCTGCTCCAAACGCCCTGGGTCTTGTTCTTGGTCTGAGTCTTCTGTCAGGGTTCTGCTGTTATGATAGACAGTGTCACGGGATCCAGGGGAAGGTGGCGTGAGGACACCAAAGTGAACTTCCCAGGACGCGTGAAGTCAGAGCAATCACAACAATTTCTTTTTCCCCAGATAACTGCTTTCCCCTGGTTTATAGCACTTTATGATCTTTTGATTACAATCCTGTTTCTTATGTCTAAAAGGTATATTTGCGATTATGATCCTATTATTTTGTGTCTGTGCCTTTTGTCAGTTATCGACTATACAACATTTGGCAAATTATGCAATGTCTGAGTTCCTTAGATTACTTATTTTTAAGCAGTGATAAGTCGGACATGACTGAGTGACTGAACTGAACTCAATGTGTACCTAATAGAATTTTCATGAAGACTGTCAGAAATTTTATATAAAGCCCATACTCAATAAATATCAGTTACTGTCATTAATTAATAACAGTATTAGTTAAGGACATGAGTCCTAGGGTGGCTCAGAAGGTAAAGAATCTGCCTGCTATGCTGGAGACCCAGGTTCAATTCCTAGGTTGGGAAGATCCCCTGAAGGAGGAAATGGCAACCCACTCCAGTACTCTTGCCTGGAGAATCCCATAGACAGAGGACCTTGCTGGGCTACAGTCCATGGGGTCGGAAAGAGCTGGACTCGACTGAGTGACCAAGCACACATAAGCATAAAATAATTGTGTGTGTGTGCGCTCAGTTGTGTCTGACTCTCTGAGCCACTAGGGAAGCCCATATTATAATTATAACACTATAATTAATGCTAAGTCTGGCTCTGTTAGAAATACCTACCTAGAAACCAAATATCATGGTGTAACAGAAAAAAAGATAAATTCTTAGAAATGCAAGCATCAGAAGCCTCTCCTGCTTCTTTCATTACAGCAATTATGCAATAAAGATTAGTATTAGTGACTGGGTGGAGAAGGTTTACAAACCTAGGAGAGATTGGATAAAACAGAGTATATAGGAATAATATTTTTGATTTATACATATACCTAGGTATATGTGTGCATAGTCACTCTGTCGTAGTCGACTGTTTGCAACCCCATGGACTGTAGCCTGCCAGGCTCCTCTGTCTATAGAATTTTCCAGACAAGAGTACTGGAGTGGGTTGCCATTTCCTTTTCCAACTTATGTATATAATTTTATATAAGTGCATTAGTATTTCCATTTTTAACTAAAAAGGTTTTTCTTTTTAAAACATGGCTTTCCTCATTTCATATGGTCCTAGACACACATATAGGTATACATCTAACTTTTTTCAAGATTGTTTATTATATAAAAATTGGACACCATACAGGTTACCTAAATCTTCCCTTCTCTATAACAGTACATGTGGAAAGGCCTCTAAGATTTGTAATTCTAATGTGTTAATGGCTGCCTGCTGACTATGGAAGTGGGTGCCCCCTGATTTACCCTGCCAGCCCTCTACTGACAGGCATTCACCCAACATTATTCTGCTGCAAATGCTACAGTAATCATCTCCGTACACATCCTTTTGATCAAGTCCTTTTCTTACGTGGACAGACACTCACACAGTAGAATGGACATTGCTAGACTGCTTTTTTTAAAGGCCTTTGTTTTTGAAAGAATTTAGAATGTCTGAAAGGGCTTTAGCATTCTAGGTTGACACTTTTTTCCTCTGAGTATTTTATCTGGTTTTAGTCAACTGAATTTGCTTAAAGAACACTTTTATTTTTTTATGTATCTTTTTTTCCTCTGGTCTAGTATGAGTGTTCTCTTAACTTTTTTTAAATTGGTATGTAGTTGATTTACAATGTTAGTTTCAGGTGTACAGCAAAGTGAATCAGTTATATATTATCCTCTTTTTTAGATTCTTTCAGCATATATGTCATTACAGAATACTGACTAATTTCTTATGCTGTACAATAGGTCCTTATTAGTTATCTGTTTTATATATAGTAGTGTGTGTCAATCCCAATCTCCCAATTTATCCCTTCCACTCCCCAGTATTTTACCTTGACTGAATTATTTCCAATGAGAAATATGCCATTATCCTTATCTTTTTTCCTTTTTATGGAACTGTCTCTCCCCATTAATAGCTTTTAAGATTTTCTGTTCATCCCTGATTTTGAGCAATTTGATTATGTTTCTTAATATTATTTCTTCATATTTCTTATTCCTAGCTTGTTGAGCTTCTTAGATATGGTTTAAGTCTCCATGAAATTGGTATAGTTTTGAGCCACCATTTCTTGAAATATTATTTGCTGGCCCAATTACAGGGACTCTTTTCAGGGACTCCAGTTAGACATATATTACATCATTTGCTGTCCCTCAGTTCACTGATGTTCTTTTCATGAAAAGAATTTTTTAATTTTTGTGTGTTATTTTGGATTGTCTACTGTTATGTCTTTAAGTTCTCCAGTCTTTTCTTTAGCAATGTCTAAGTTATTGTTAGACCCATCCAGTGTATTTTTTCATCTCAGACACTAGTTTCATCTCTAAAAGGTAACTTTCGATTTGTTTTTTCGTAACTTCTATGTTTGTACAAGTTTTTGAACATACTGAATATAGTAATAACTGTTTTAAAGTCTGTATCTGCTAATTCTAAATGGTATCCCAAATCTGGGTTAGTTTTCAACTAATCAATTTTTCGCCTCCTTACAGTTATTTTTTTCCTTCTTTTTTGCATGCCTGCTAATCTTTGGATGCCAGAAATTGTTACTTTTGCATTGTTGAGTGCTTTATATTTTTATATTTCTACAAATATCAGTGAGCTTTGTTCTGTGATAGTTAAATTACGTGAAAATAGATACTTTTGGGTTGTAGTATTCGTCAGGCAGAACCCAAGACAGTATTTAACCTAGGGCTATTTTCCCCCATTCCTGAGGCGGGACTCTTCTGAGTACTCTATCTGTGTAAGCTGTGAGGCATTAGGCCTGGTCCTGTGTGAGCACCAGGCGCTGTTCCCGCTCATCACCGGGTGGTCTTGTCCCTGGGCCTCGGGCAGGATCTTCACGTGCAGCTGCTCATCGGTTCTCTGCTGAATACTCGAGGAGGATCCTCGGCAGTTCTCTATGCAGCTCGTTCCTCCCTGTTACTCAGTCCTGTGAGCTGTCTTCATCCAACTGGGCTCTTAGTTCTTCTTAGTTAACAGGTACAACAGGTTCTGCTTGGGTTTCCCTCTCTATGCTGTCAACTGGAAACTTTCAGATAATAAGCTAGGGGTCACTTCATTTGTTTCCCATCTTTCAGAACTCATCATCCTTCCCGGCATGATGCTATCTTGAAATCCATTGTTTTACTTTTCTTTTTTTTACATTTGTTTTTGTTTTTTGTTCCAGATTGGTCTCTGCTATTTCATCTTGGATGAAATAAAAAATTTAGACTCTAGGCTCCAACCAAGTTTTAGCAACCCTGACTGATGCTATCTGGGGTTTACCCTCAGGGAAAAAGTTACAAAAATAGGAAAATCATTCAGTGTGATTCCCTTCTGCCATTTGTAGATGCCACTCCAGTTTCTGCTTATATCTGGTTACTCTCTAGTCCTTTTAAGTAATTATTTTAAAAATTTCCTCAGAGTTTAGAGTATTATTTGCACAAGTTCTGATCTGTTTGAAAGATAGCATGCCTTATGACCAGAATCATAAGGTCAAATCTACAATGTCCCTGTTCAGTTCAGTTCAGTCGCTCAGTCGTGTCCAACTCTTTGTGACCCCATGAATCGCAGCACGCCAGGCCTCCCTGTCCATCACCAACTCCCGGAGTTCACTCAAACTCATGTCCATTGAGTCAGTGATGGCATTCAGCCATCTCATCCTCTGTCGTCCCCTTCTCCTCCTGCCCCCAATCCTTCCCACCATCAGAGTCTTTTCCAATGAGTCAACTCTTCGCATGAGGTGGCCAAAGTACTGGAGTTTCAGCTTTAGCCTCATTCCTGCCAAAGAACACTCAGGGCTGGTCTCCCTGTTACTAGTTCTTTCTTGAATTTTTGGTTTTGTTTTATCTTCATTTGCGCATCAGCACATTGTCTTATAGCTGTGCCTCATAATTTCATCCTTGGGAGTACCAGTGGATCTCCTCCTGTTACATTATTTGTGCTAGTTCTTGTTCCTGGTGTTGTCTTTATTCATGTGCCTGGTTCATATTCAGGAGGATTATTTTTGAAAAATTACTTATAAAAACAATGGGGTCTAGGATAATGTTTTCTTCTTTTAGGGAAGAAGTTTACCTTTATATAAGTTTTATATTGAGATATACTTCATCTACCATACCATTTACTCAAAAGTGTACAATTCGATGTGTTTTAGTGTATGTACAGAGCTGTGGAACCATTAACACAGTCAATTTCAGAACATTTCTCTAGAGTGAATGTCTGTCTGTGAGTGAATGCCAGGCCCCCTAGGATATTCATACTGGAATCAAATTAGTCCAATTTGGGGTTTAACATTTTCTGGGATGCACGGGTGCCTTACACTTTCCAGTCCATGTGAAAAGTGGTTACTTCTGGTTCACTATGTCTCCTAAGGTACAGCTCCCCAGTGTGCTAACTGAAAGGGTAGGGTAGCTTTTATGGGTGCTCTAGTTGGTAGATCCTACAACTCCATTTTATTCTCCTAGTCTCACATATGGGTCCAGTTCTCAGCCTTTTGTAGCCTCATTGCTTCTTTTGAAAAGGATAGTGTATCCTAGGCAAGAGCAACCCCAAACATTGAGCCTCTTCCCTGGATTTCTGTCTTCTTCTGGATGTTAATCTAGTGCTACCTCATCATCTTATTAGCTCTTTGATGATTTTTTTTATGTTGCCTGACTTTTCAGTTGTCTTCAGCAAGAAGGCTGCTCTGAATTACCTATCTGCCTTTACCAGGAGGTCTCGTCATCAGTTTACATATGCTCCTGAAAATAATACATAGGTGAGCTTTGCTTTTTATATCAATCTGATAGTCTCTGCTTTTTAAAAGGGAAATTCAATTCCAGCACACTTAATATAATGATCAATCTGTTTTATTTTATTCCTCTTAATGTTTTGTTGCCTGTTTTATAATGTTTCTTTTCCCTTTTTCTTGCTTTTACTCATATGATTCAACACTACCTTTATTAGGTTAGAGATTCTAAAGTAATCTTTTATTCCTTTAGTGGTTATCTTCCTTTTTGTTATGCTTGCATGACCGGATTCATACGATTCTACCCTTATTTGAAAATAATAGGCCATTGTTTCTCTAACCAAGTGTGGTAAGCCGAATTTTACGATGGCCCCCAAGAGTCCTACTCATTGGTATACATACCATGTATAACCTCCTCCCCTGAGAGTAGTCAGGATCTGTAACAATGGAGTAATCATTCTCTTGATTAGGTGACATTATGAGACTACTGTAGTAGCAGCTGGTTGAGAAGCAAGCTACCATGTTGTGAATCATGTGGCTAGAATCTAAGGGCAGTCTAGATGAGCTGAGAGTGACCCCTGGCCAACAACCAACAAGAAAACAAGGACTAAGTCCCACAAATGCAAGGAACTGCATAAGGTCAACCACCAGTGAGCTTGGAAGAGGCCCCTATCCTCAGATGGCTTCACAGCACCAGCTGACACCTTGATTTTAGCCTGTTAAGACTCTAAGCAGAAGACTCTACTAATCTGTAGCTGAATTTTTAACTCATGAAAACTGTTAAATAAAGAGTTGGACACGACTGAGCGAGTTCACTTTCACTTTTGACTCCAGTATGACCTTACCCGAACTACTTCAGTTCAGTTCAGTTGCTCAGTCGTGTCCGACTCTTTGCGACCCCATGAATTGCAGCACGCCAGGCTTCCCTGTCCTTCACCAACTCCCGGAGTTCACTCAGACTCATGTCCATTGAATCGGTGATGCCATCCAGCCATCTCATCATCCGTCATCCCCTTCTCCTCCTGCCCCCAATCGCTCCCAGCATCAAAGTCTTTTCCAATGAGTCAACTCTTCGCATGAGGTGGCCAAAGTACTGGAGTTTCATGTATTAATATAATGACCCTATTTCCAAATAAGGGCACAGTCTGAGGTAGTGAGGTTAGGACTTTAACATATGAATATTTGACACAATTTAGCCCACAACACTCTTATATCTTGCCTTTGTCCTATTTTTTAGGTTTAGCTGAGACAGTACATTTAAACATATTCTAGGCACTACGTCTCCTCTTTTCCAAGAGTTCTGATGTAAAAGTTGTATACATTTTTGAATTTTGTTTTTGTCCAGTTGCTCAGTTGTGTCCGACTCTTTGTGACCTCATGGACTTCCCTGTCCTTCACCATTTCCCAGAACTTGCTCAAACTCATGTCCATTGAGTCAGTGATGCCATCCAACCATCTCATCCTCTGTTGTCCCCTTCTCCTCCTGACTTCAATCTTTCCCAACATCAGGTTCTTTTCTATGAGGCAGCTCTTTGCATCAGGTGGCCAAAGTATTGGAGTTCAGCTTCGGCATCAATCCTTCCAATGAATATTTGGGGTTAATTTCCTTCAGGACTGACTGGTTTGATCTCTGTGCAGTGCAAGTCTCGAGTCTTCTCCAAAACCACAGTTCAAAAGCATCAGTTTTTCAGTGTTCACCCTTCTTTGTAGTCCAACTCTCACATCCATACATGACTACTGGAAAAACCATAGCTTTGACTAGATGGATCTTTGTCAACAATGTCTCTGCTTTTTAATATGCTGTCTAAGTTTGTCATAGCTTTTCTTCCAAGGAGCAAGTATCTTTTAATTTCTTGGCTGCAGTTACCATCTTCAGTGATTTTGGAGCCCAAGAAAATAAAGTTTGTCACTGTTTCCATTGTTTCCCATCTATTTGCCATGAAGTGATGGGACCAGATGCCATGATCTTAGTTTTCTGAATGTTGAATTTTAAACCAGCTTTTTCACTCTCTGCTTTCACCTTCATCAAGAGGCTCTTTACTTCCTCTTTGCTTGCTGTAAGGGTGTTGTCATCTGCATATCTGAGGTTATTGAAATTTCTCCCAGCAATCTTGATTCTAGCTTGTGCTTCATCCAGCCTAGCATTTCGTATGATGTACTCTGCATATAAGTTAAATAAGTGGGGTGACATTATACAGCCTTGATGTACTCCTTTCCCAATTTGGAACCAGTCTGTTGTTCCATGTCTGGTTCTAACTGTTGCTTCCTTGACCTACATACAGGTTTCTTGGGAGGCAGGTAAGGTGGTCTGGTGGTTAAGGTTATGTTCCTGAACAGTAAGATCTAATTTAGTCTTCTTTTTTAAATCTTAATTTTGGCTCTAGAGCATGGGCTCAGTAGTTGTGGTGCACAGGCTTAACTGCCCCATGGCCTGTGGGATCTTCCCTGTGCATGAATCAAACCGGTGTCCTCCGAATTGCAAGGCAGATTTGTAACCACTGGACCTCCAGGGAAGCCCAATCTCTCTCTTTCACAGGAGGTTCACTAATGTCTTGTTTCCTTTCCTCTTTATAGAGCCATATCTAGAGCTCTCCATTCCATTTGTCTTCTGGTTAGAGTATTTATGTTCTTGAAGTTTTACACAAACTTTAATATTCTTTTAATAATCTGAGAGCTATATTTGGCCTGTATATACACTATATATATATTTTCACTCCTTTGGTCTATATATACACTATATATATCTTTTCTCTCCTTTTCTTTATCAACCTGTTTATGCTTTTTTACTATCTTCTAGTTTTCAACTGTTGCAGGTAAGAAGACTGATGTCAGTCTGATTACTCTCTATATATAATTTTTTATTTTTGCCTAGAAGCTTGTGATTTTTTTTCTGCATCATGTAATGTCTATGTTTCTGTTTCCTCCCGAATTCAACTGGAGTCCAGAAAAGCCCTTTCAATCTGCAGATTGAATAATACAAATTTTGTTTTATTATTGCTTATTATTCCTTTTGCATCTATTCTTTTTCTCTTTTTTGAGCACCTAGAATTCCAATGGAAGGTCACCTGTTGTATTTTCTATTTCTCTTATCCTTCCACTTTTCCCCTCATTTCTCATTTTAAAATGTATTTTATCTGTGCTTTTAGATATTCTTGCACTTGCTTTTTCAGGCTATTAACTCAGGTCTCAATGTTTATATTCTTATTCAACTCATCTAGTCAGTTGATTAATCAAGACTTTCTGATCTTTTTCTATAGGAATTCTTTGTGCTGTCTTAAATGTCAAAGTGTTCTTTTTCTTGTTTTTATTTAGGTGTCCATCAGTGTCCTCTAGTGGTGTTACTTCTCTGGTTGTATATTCTAATATTTCTTCCTGATTGTCCTCTTTCTAACTGCTAAGTCTTCTGAGAAAAGTCAGCATCTTTAAATTTAATGAAACAGAGTTGTTGAACTATATGAAAAAGCATGAACCCAGAAGGTGCCAGAGGCCCAAGTGACTGTTAGCCCCATGAATACATAGGACAATGTGGTCTCTACCCCTAAGTTCAAGTCCTGTGCTGAGGTCCTGTGAAATCATTTCTGTCATCTAGTCTACTGCTGCCGACCAGCCTCAAGGGGAGGGTACACCTATTCCCCTTATTTAACAGTGTCTTTGCCTTTGAGGGAGTAGAGAGCCCCAATACACACACACAAAGCAAATGTGACCTTTTTCGCACCCATGAGGATTCCATACATTTCTGAGTGACAGGTTCTTCCCAGGGCCCAAAACTTTCCAGTCTCAGCCTCTGGATTCCTCCTCCTATTATCCAGCTGTTTGTCCAGTTGAAGGAGAAAGACTATCATCAGTTCTGTCGGAACTTCGATGCACTCCAAGGCATTAGTACTAGAGATGCTATAGTTATCTATTGAACATTCATTCTCCCTTTTAGAACTTCAGTTCTATTCCAGTTCAATTTGGGGCACTACTACACAGCTAAAAATACCTCCTCAAATTCCCTTGCAGGGATGGATAACCTTCTGACTCTATTCTGGCCAATGGCTATTGGGAGTGGCTTCTGAGAAAACTACTATTTTCCTGACAAAAAGGGAAATATTCTGCCAACAGACAGTTATTTTGCCCTTTACTCTTCTTTTTCCTGCCTGGAACACAGACTTGAAGCTTGGAGGTAGAACCGACATTCTTCAACCATGAGAATGAAAACCAAACCCAAAGGCTGGTGTGCCAGGAATCCAGAGGAGACTTTATCATCGAGTTTCTCAAGCAACTACACCAGCCTAGTTCCAGATTCTTATTATGAGAAAAATAAACTCCTCTTTAGTTTAAACATTGTAATGGGGGTCTGTTATATGCAGCCAAACACAATTCTGACTGAAGAAGTCCTCACTTATACATAATTGATTATAGCTTTAGCAGCTATTTGAATTTAAGCCATTTCAATCAGGAGTGGCCAAGAGCCTGAAGGGAGAAAGGAAGCTGCACTTAGATTGCCACGGTCCCTGAAATGTCTCAACACTGAAATGTGGAGTGAAGTTTAATCCATAACATTCATTCACTTACCAGTATTCATTAACTGTCTATGTGGCAGGGACTGAAGTGGGTACTGAATACAAAACAAAGACCCCAACCCTGGCATTTTCTTGATGAAAATTTCCTTTTTTGAGACAGGCTTTTTTTTTTTTCTAACCTTACTCCCATGGTTCAGAGAAGCCAGGAGTGGGAAGGTTTTGGGTTTAGGGGAACAAGTTACAATGCTACAATGTCTTTCTATTATCTTCAATATTATAAAATGAAAACAAGCATGTTGATTTGTAGCTCAAAGCAGAAGTTCCCCCGGTTACCTTCTTGTATATCGTCCTCCAGGTCTGCCAGAGTTGGTGCGTTAGGAAGTGAGTACATGGAAGACTGGTTGAGTTGAGTCAGTTTTGAGATGCTGTTAATTGCCATGCTGCCCAATGGAATGGTATGTTCTATGGGAATGTTAACAAAAAGAATTACATGGAATAATAAGCTAGTTACCATGGTCAACAAAAGGGCGTCTGCTTGACTAACTTAAGACCAGTTATTATTTGATCCCAGGGCTGAGGAACTGAATGGAAAGTGGAAAAAAGAGAATCAATGTACTACATGCTCTGAAGCACCAGACTTTTATCTTTTATGCAAAAAAACAAAACAAAAAAACAGCTGGGGCCTTGAATGAAGAGTCCCCACTGCATGTGTTAGGGTGGAGCACCAAAGGAAATTTTAAGAGGGGATTCTCAAAAAGAACTGGGAATTCTAGGGTTGGAGCCTGTTTGAAGATCAAAGGATTGAAAAATATTTTTGCTCCCGCCATCCAGAATGAAGGATTATACTTTCCAAAGTAACAGTTTTAATTATATAACTGACCACTTCTACCCTTCTTGTCATAAGCTTTCACTGTGGAAACTATCTCCCCCTTGTCATTTTTTTCTAACTCAATGGAGCAAATTTTCTTGAAGGTCTTCTTGCTTGGTTCCAGTTTTCTGTGATTCAGGTGTAGGAAGATGATGTGTTTTTCTTATCTGTCATACAGAATCTTTATAATACAGGTGCTGGGCATGGGGTGGTGCACAAAGACTTGGACATATGACTGCTGAAATACTGGAATGACTGAAGGTAATACGACAGCTGGTGTATAGCCTGGAATGTCCGAGAAGACCACTAAGGAGGTAAACATCAGAAGCTGCCTGTGCTAGATTTTTTGTTAATGATTTTGGCCATCCAGTAAAGAATGGGTATGGCAACGGGGATGAGGATAAGAAAATAAGTTGGGAGGATTAAGTTAGAAAAAGTACTAATAGTGAATGGGGACTCAGAAAACCTTCATGAAATGTTTCTTCTCTGAAGTAGGCTTCTGAAAGGGTTAGCCTGTCTCTGTGATATGGGCAAGGGAGAATCTGACAGTCACTCCAGCCTCTGTCCACTCTCTTTTGGTGACACCATGATTTCTAGGCCATCAGAGGTAATGATTCTTAGTTCATGTTAAGTGCTTAGGAGTAAGTTATAAAATGTGCCTCTGGTCAGCTGAGAGAGAAACAGGAAGGTTTGGAGAGGCAGTGAAGGGAAGGGTCAGTCCTGTAGATCTGCTGGGCGGCAGAAACTACTCATCTTAGTGGCAGCGAGGAGAGGTTCAGGGTGATTCCCAAGGACCAAAGCAGATCTGGGGATGTGGCCGGAGTCTGGAGATTATGAAGTCCTCTTAAGGACAGGGAAGTCCGTGTCAGGAATGAGCTGTACCCCAGTGGCTAGATCAGGATTTCCCAGCCTGTGAAATGTTACTAGTGCTTTCACCTAAATGTGTAGCACTGACCTTCATGCCTGCATCATGCCTGAATCTCTTACATGTACCAAGCTGTCAGTTCCCACATCCACAACGGAAGTGTTATCCCGGATATATTTAATACCAGGATGGTAACCTGTGAACTGAGGCGGCTGATAACAGGCTGTGGAGATGTGAGAGAGAGAGGGGTCAGAGCCCTGAGGTCTCCAGCCTGCTGGGAATGAAGGGAGGAGCCCCTCTTATGACCCCCAGAGACTGTCATTGCAGCTCACCCAGAGGAGACTGCTCCAACACGGACTCCTCTGAGTTATTAAGTTCAAGGTAGCTCAGGATTTTTGTGTATGCTTAAATTTCCCCAACATCTCATGCCAGTAGGAAGCCTCTAACTTGAGCTTCTGGTTAGGTACTGGGGAGCCTCTGGCACAGGGGCCACAGAGGCGGGGGGTGAAGCAATGATGGCACAGGTTACCGCTGGAAGATGATCACAGCGTCTGGATACTGCACTTGAGGAGAACCCCCATACACTGTCCATATTCAGACTCCTGAGTTGTAAAGGCCCCCAGAACTGTTTCCTCTAAGCTCTCAGCCGGGGAAGTACTCCTCCACAGCAAGAAGAATGACTCACCATCCAGCTTCACATTCCACGTCATGTGGAAGCCGTTGGTCATCAGGTAAAAGTTCTTCAGATCCTCAGGCAGCACACAGTTATTCTTCTAGAACCACAGAGCAGCTGAGTGTTAGGTCAAGGTTGAAGGAGGGCATAGAGTTACGCCTCAAACCATGTGGGAACTGTACTTCAGATCCCTAAAACTGAGTAATTACCTCTAAAATGCTACTGGAGAGCTCTAGGTTGAGATGCACAAAGCAGGCTCCTCAACTCATCTCATGTCACTGACACTGAAACTGCAGCTATATATTGAACAATAATTCCCTCTGAAACAAACCCAGAAACTAACTGACTCTTATTACCAAATTGAAAGTCTGTGTACCCAACGCACAGTGAGGCCCATCAATACTAAAACATTAGAGAAAGATTTATTACAGATTCATTAAGGAGATGGGTGGCTCATGGCCTAAGAATCCCAAAGTTACTCAAAGCTTTCAGCAAGCCCCTTTAAAAGCAAAAGGTGAGGGATGGGCGTGGTGAGTTGTTGCAGACTTCTTGGTGTCAGATCCTTGGTTCCTGAGGTCAGGTCATGATCAGGTAATGATGTCCCTGTAAATCTCTACCAGATGAATGTTATTCTCTGTCCTGACCAGAAAGGGCAAAGTTGCAAGGCACAACTTTCACCCTCCAAGGTCCCAGTCCTGGCTAAGCGGAGGCAGATCTCAGCTGGTAGCTCCCCGGGGCCAGTTTCCCACCCCACTGTCATCCTTGAAGGATCCAGGCATCCAACCCAACTGGCCCTCAGTCTTGCCAGCCTGCCCAAATGGGGAGACCAGGTCTTAGACTGTGACCCAGACAGACGGTCACTGCTAGCAGGTAGCAGAGACAGCATGGGGGAGAGGGTCACCACTGCCTCAAGGCCTGGGCCAAGGCTAGTAGAGGGCCTTACTGAGGGCTCGGGAGCCCTGCAGGATGTAGTCCCTAGTCTGTTTCCTGGGCCCTTCAGCTCACCCACTGGCCCTAGGCTGCGTGAGCTGGAGGGCCTCCGGAAGGCGGCCCGAATCTCCCTCTTACCTCACTCTCCACCTGATGACCACCACGCTGCTGATTACTGACTGAATTACTTCCCCAGTGGTCCCTCACTGACAGTTACCAGTGGGAGGGCCTACTGTGGTGCTGACCAATAGCTGAGCAGGACAACTAACGGTCGCTCACTGACAGTTGCTTGTGGGAGGGACCCGCTGAGGCACTGAGCAAGGCTGAGCAAGGCCTGCTGCCTAGTAACAGGGTGCAGAGTAATGAGGCCCAGCAATGGCCACCTGCTAAGGGCTGCGCTCATCCTGCTCTGTTACATGCCCACTGAGTGAACAAGAAGAAATTTACATTGAAATGGGTATGAGAGGCTGATCACAATCTCACCATAAAATCCACTCTTCGAAGGGTAACACACAACCAGGAGGGAACTCACAACTCCCAGATTCTCCCTGAGCAAAGGGTTTGGACCCTGCATATGGCACCTCAACTTTTAAGTCTTCTACATGAGAGATGGGCCCTCTGAATCTCTTACATGTACCAAGCTGTCAGTTCCCACATCCACAACGGAAGTGTTATCCCGGATATATTTAATACCAGGATGGTAACCTGTGAACTGAGGCGGCTGATAACAGGCTGTGGAGATGTGAGAGAGAGAGGGGTCAGAGCCCTGAGGTCTCCAGCCTGCTGGGAATGAAGGGAGGAGCCCCTCTTATGACCCCCAGAGACTGTCATTGCAGCTCACCCAGAGGAGACTGCTCCAACACGGACTCCTCTGAGTTATTAAGTTCAAGGTAGCTCAGGATTTTTGTGTATGCTTAAATTTCCCCAACATCTCATGCCAGTAGGAAGCCTCTAACTTGAGCTTCTGGTTAGGTACTGGGGAGCCTCTGGCACAGGGGCCACAGAGGCGGGGGGTGAAGCAATGATGGCACAGGTTACCGCTGGAAGATGATCACAGCGTCTGGATACTGCACTTGAGGAGAACCCCCATACACTGTCCATATTCAGACTCCTGAGTTGTAAAGGCCCCCAGAACTGTTTCCTCTAAGCTCTCAGCCGGGGAAGTACTCCTCCACAGCAAGAAGAATGACTCACCATCCAGCTTCACATTCCACGTCATGTGGAAGCCGTTGGTCATCAGGTAAAAGTTCTTCAGATCCTCAGGCAGCACACAGTTATTCTTCTAGAACCACAGAGCAGCTGAGTGTTAGGTCAAGGTTGAAGGAGGGCATAGAGTTACGCCTCAAACCATGTGGGAACTGTACTTCAGATCCCTAAAACTGAGTAATTACCTCTAAAATGCTACTGGAGAGCTCTAGGTTGAGATGCACAAAGCAGGCTCCTCAACTCATCTCATGTCACTGACACTGAAACTGCAGCTATATATTGAACAATAATTCCCTCTGAAACAAACCCAGAAACTAACTGACTCTTATTACCAAATTGAAAGTCTGTGTACCCAACGCACAGTGAGGCCCATCAATACTAAAACATTAGAGAAAGATTTATTACAGATTCATTAAGGAGATGGGTGGCTCATGGCCTAAGAATCCCAAAGTTACTCAAAGCTTTCAGCAAGCCCCTTTAAAAGCAAAAGGTGAGGGATGGGCGTGGTGAGTTGTTGCAGACTTCTTGGTGTCAGATCCTTGGTTCCTGAGGTCAGGTCATGATCAGGTAATGATGTCCCTGTAAATCTCTACCAGATGAATGTTATTCTCTGTCCTGACCAGAAAGGGCAAAGTTGCAAGGCACAACTTTCACCCTCCAAGGTCCCAGTCCTGGCTAAGCGGAGGCAGATCTCAGCTGGTAGCTCCCCGGGGCCAGTTTCCCACCCCACTGTCATCCTTGAAGGATCCAGGCATCCAACCCAACTGGCCCTCAGTCTTGCCAGGCTGCCCAAATGGGGAGACCAGGTCTTAGACTGTGACCCAGACAGACGGTCACTGCTAGCAGGTAGCAGAGACAGCATGGGGGAGAGGGTCACCACTGCCTCAAGGCCTGGGCCAAGGCTAGTAGAGGGCCTTACTGAGGGCTCGGGAGCCCTGCAGGATGTAGTCCCTAGTCTGTTTCCTGGGCCCTTCAGCTCACCCACTGGCCCTAGGCTGCGTGAGCTGGAGGGCCTCCGGAAGGCGGCCCGAATCTCCCTCTTACCTCACTCTCCACCTGATGACCACCACGCTGCTGATTACTGACTGAATTACTTCCCCAGTGGTCCCTCACTGACAGTTACCAGTGGGAGGGCCTACTGTGGTGCTGACCAATAGCTGAGCAGGACAACTAACGGTCGCTCACTGACAGTTGCTTGTGGGAGGGACCCGCTGAGGCACTGAGCAAGGCTGAGCAAGGCCTGCTGCCTAGTAACAGGGTGCAGAGTAATGAGGCCCAGCAATGGCCACCTGCTAAGGGCTGCGCTCATCCTGCTCTGTTACATGCCCACTGGGTGAACAAGAAGAAATTTACATTGAAATGGGTATGAGAGGCTGATCACAATCTCACCATAAAATCCACTCTTCGAAGGGTAACACACAACCAGGAGGGAACTCACAACTCCCAGATTCTCCCTGAGCAAAGGGTTTGGACCCTGCATATGGCACCTCAACTTTTAAGTCTTCTACATGAGAGATGGGCCCCCATAAACCTAGCTCTAAAAACCAGTGGGGCTTGGGTCCAAGAGACCCACAAGGCCACAGTGAACTAGGAGACAGTTTTTAATGGGCTCCTATGGACTTATAACAGCAGGATGAGCACAGCCCTTAGCAGGCAGCCTTTGCTGTGTCTCATTACGCCACACCCGCAAGTAGGCAGCAGCCATTGGCTGGTGCCTCAGTAGGCACCCCCTGCCCCAAGCAACCAACCGTCAATGAGTGACCATTAGGGAAGTGATTCCAGTCACCTTTCTCACCTTTTGCTTTTCAAGGGGCTTGCTGAAAGCTTTCAGTAACTTTGGGGTCTTAAGGCATGAGCCATCCATCTCCTTGTATGAATCTGTAATAAACCATTCTCTGTTCCAAACTCTAATATTTTAGTATGGCTAGGCCTCACTCCACATTGGGCACACACACTTGGGATTCAGTAACATTACTATGGATATGCCCCCAGGGTCCAGTGCAGAGACAGTGGAACTAAAATGCCCAGTCTCGTCCTTAAAGAAGCCTATTTGCTTATCTTAAAAGCTTTGGCCTGAGGGGCAGGCTTCTAATTTAGCACACATTAAGATGCTAACTGTAATCCTCTCCAGAGACCAGGGAGGCCGGTGGGCACCATACCATCTTCATGCTCTTCTTCTGCCTCACAGATATCTTCTGGAAAGGAGCTTATACACACACATGTCTGGCACCCCAGGGGCTGCACAGGGGACACACTTGACTGCCTGGCTCTGCTGGCCAACACAGCTTATGTTCCCAGGTCCCAAAGGGCTCTAATAAACAGGCCATCCCACCAGGGCACAGGGCAGAGGCAGCAGATTGAAATACCCAGTATTTTTGTGAAAAGAGGCCTGTTTGGAGATCTTAACTGCAGCCTGAGAATCAAGTTTATAATTTAACATCTACAGGCCAACTAAAACCCTCTCCAAAGACTGCAGAGGCCATTGGAGGCCACCTTTGTACTCTCCCCCTGTCCTGCCCCAGGTCACCAGTGTTTCTAGGAAGGAGGCTATGCAAACATCTGGTGCTCCAGCTTTTGTGGCTGCTGCTCAGAGGACAAATCCCTTGATAACTGGCTGTGATGAGCAGCAAGGCTTGTGTTCATGGGTTCAAAAGGATGGTAGCAAACAAAGAAACAGTTCTTAACCTGCTATCCCCCTAGGGCTCAGTGCAGAGGGAGCAGACAGAATGCCCCTCTCTCAGTCCTCCCCTGAAAGAGGGTATATGTGCATATTTTAAGCTACTGTTTCCAATGAGCCTGCATCAAGGTGCTGAAATTCTCTTCTTTGGGACACTGACAGGTCATATTATACCCTCAACTACTGGAGCCACTAAGAGCAAAGTAGGCTGGACATTCAGAAAGAACCAAGGGCAGGATTAAAAAGGTTCATCTCTTACATAAGGCCACTCCACTTCTTCAAGACTGGCTGTTGTAGCTAATGCACTGAAATCAACAGAGTGTCAAGAAAAATGAAGAAACAGAGAAATGTGTTCCCAGTGAAAGTAGTAGATAAAACCCCAAGAAAAGACCTAATGAAATTAAGATAAGTAATTTAAAGATGCTCACAGATATCAGGGGGACAATATATGAAGAAAGTGAGAATTTCAACAAAAAGAAAATACTAAGCACAAATCACAGAGTTGAAGAATATAGTAACTGAGCTGAAAAATTCAATAAAGGCATTCAACAGCAGACTAGATGAAGTGAAATAAAGGATCAGTGAACTAGAAGACAGGGTACTGGAATTCATCCAATCAGATCAGCTTAAAAAAAAAAAAACAAAGAGAATGAGTGAATAGAGCTTAAGAGATTATGGAACAACATAAAGCCAATCAATACTATACACCTTTATAGGGATATCAGAAGAAGAGAGAATGGGGCAGAAAGCTTATTTGAAGAAATAATGGCTGAAAATTTCCCTATAGTGGGGAAGGAAACACACTACCTGGAAATAGATCCAGGAATCCCAGAGAGTTCCAAAAAAGAAGAACCCAAAGAGACATTATAACTAAGTTGTCAAAACTTAACGGAGAACATCTTAAAAGCAGTAAGAGAAAAACCACTTGTTATATACAAGGGAACCCCATAAAGCTGTCAGGAGATTTCTAGGCAGAAACTTGCAGGCCACAAGATGGTGGCATGATATATTCAATGTGCTGGAAGAGAAAAGAAAACTTGCCAACCAGGAATACTCTACCTGGAAAAGCTGCCCTTCAGAATTTAAGGAGAAATAAAGTTTTCCATACAAGCAAAAGCAGAGGGAGTTCATCACCACTGGACCAGCTTTACAGTGAACACCACCAGCTTTATAGCTTTACCAATGAACATTTGAATGCAGAGTTCCAAAGAACAGCAAGCTGCTGCTGCTGCTAAGTCGCTTCAGTTGTGTCCGACTCTGTGCAACCCCACAGACAGCAGCCCATTGGGCTCCACCATCCCTGGGATTCTCCAGGCAAGAACACTGGAGTGGGTTGCCATTTCCTTCTCTAATGCGTGAAAGTGAAAAGTGAAAGTGAAGCCACTCAGTCATGTCCGACTCTTAGTGACCCCATGGACTGCAGCCCATCAGGCTCCTCTGTCCATGGGACTTTCCAGGCAAGAGTATTGGAGTGGCGTGCCACTGGAGAGATAAGAAAGCCTTCCTCAGTGATCAGTGCAAACAAATAGAGGAAAATAATAGAACGGGAAAGACTATACCAAGGGAACATTTCATGTAAAGATGGGCACAGTAAAGGACAGAAACAGTATGGACCTAACAGAAGCAGAAGATATTAAGAAGAGGTGGCAAGAATACACAGAAGAACTATACAAAAAGATCTTCATGACCCAGATAATCACGATGGTGTGATCACTCACCTAGAGCCAGACATCCTGGAATGTGAAGTCAAGTGGGTCTTAGGAAGCATCACTACAAACAAAGCTAGTGGAGGAGATGGAATTCCAGTTGAGCTATTTCAAATCCTAAAATATGATGCTGTGAAAGGGCTGCACTCAATATGTCAGCAAATTTGGAAAAGTCAGCAGTGGCCACAGGACTGGAAAAGGTCAGTTTTCATTCCAGTCCCAAAGAAAGGCAATGCCGAAGAATGCTCAAACAACCACACAACTGCACTCATCTCACACATTAATAAAGTAATGCTCAAAATTCTCCAAGCCCGGCTTCAGCAATACATGAACCATGAACTTCCAGAACTTTAGAAAACACAGAGGGACCAGGGATCAAATTGCCAACATCCACTGGATCATGGAAAAAGCAAGAGAGTTCCAGAAAAACATCTATTTCTGCTTTATTAACTATGCCTAAGCCTTTGACTGTGTGGATCACAATAAACTGTGGAAAATTCTGCAAAGGATGGGAATACAAGACTACCCGACCTGCCTCTTGAGATATCTGTATGCAGGTCAGGAAGTAATAGTTAGAACTGGACATGGAACAACAGACTGGCTCCAAATAGGAAAAGGAGTATGTCAAGGCTGTATATTGCCACCCTGCTTATTTAACTTATATGCAGAGTACATCATGAGAAATGCTGGGCTGAAAGAAGCACAAGCAGGAATCAAGATTGCTGGGAGAAATATCAATAACCTCAGATATGCAGATGACACCACTCTTATGGCAGAAAATGAAGAACTAAAGAGCCTTTTGATGAAAGTGAAAGAGGAGAGTGAAAATTTGGCTCTCAGAAAACGAAGATCATGGCATCTGGTCCCATCAGTTCATGGCAAATAGGTGGGGAAACAGTGGAAACAGTGGCTGACTTTATTTTTGGGGGCTCCAAAATCACTGCAGATGGTGACAGCAGCCATGAAATTAAAAGACGCATACTCCTTGGAAGGAAAGTTATGACCAACCTAGACAGCATATTAAAAAGCAGAGACACGACTTTGCCAACAAAGGTCTGTCTAGTCAAGGCTATGGTTTTTCCAGTAGTCATGTATGGATGTGAGAGTTGGAGTATAAAGAAAGCTAAGCACCAAAGAATTGATGCTTTTGAACTGTGGTGTTGGAGAAGACTCTTGAGAATCCCTTGGACTGCAAGGAGGTCCAACCAGTCCATCCTAAAGGAAGTCAGTCCTGGGTGTTCATTGGAAGGACTGATGTTGAAGCTGAAACTCCAATACTTTGGCCACCTGATGCGAAGAGCTGACTCATTTGGAAAGACCCTGATGCTGGGAAAGATTGAGGGCAGGAGGAGAAGGGGACGACAGAGGATGAGATGGCTGGATGGCATCACCGACTTGATGGACATGGTTTGGGTAGACTCCGTGAGCTGGTGACGGAGAGGGAGGCCTGGTGTGCTGTGGTCCGTGGGGTTGCAAAGAGTCAGACACGACTGAGCGACTGAACTGAACTGAACCAAACAACAAATATTAAAGGGTCTTCTTTAAAGTGAAACAAAAGGGTGATAATTGGTAACAGGGAAAACATGACAGTATAAATCTCACAGGCAAAAGTTACAGTATAGTTAAATTCAGAATAACGTTGCCATGGCAGTGGGTCAATCACTTAGAGACAAAGCATGAAGTTTAAAAGGCAAAGTCGGAAACAACCACAGTGAAGGCGCTAAAGGTGGCGCTTGTGGTACAGAAGCCGCTGCCAATGCAGGAGACGAGAGACGTGGGTTCAGTCCCTGGGGGAAGCTCCTCTCGAGGAGCGAACGGCCACCCACTGCGATAGTTTTGCCTGCAGAATCCCCGTGAACAGAGGAGCCTGGTGGGCTACCGCCCACAGGCTCAAAAAGATTTGGACACGACTGAAGTGACCGAACGCGCACACACAGGACACTTTAAAAGTCCTAAAACACACTATATTTTAGTAGTAAAAGTAACTGTAACTACAATAATTTGTTAACAGATCCACAAGATGAAAAAATGTAAATTGTGACATCTTTTTAAATGTGTGGTGGGGAAAGTAAAATTGTAAAGCTTTAAAATGCATTCAAAGAAGCGGGCGATCAGTTTAGATTGTTATATTTAAATATAAGCCTCATGATGAGCACAAGGCCAAAACCTATAGCAGACACAAAGAAGATAAAGAGAATGAGTCTAAGCACTCCATTACAGAAAATCATCAAATCACAAAGGAAGAAAGCAAGAGAAGAAAGGAACAAAATACAAAAGAGTTATAAAATAGCTAGAAAACAATGAACAAAATAGCAGTAAGACAGTATCTATCAACAATTATTTCAAATGTAAATGAAATAAATTCTACAATCAAAAAACAAAGAGTGACTTAGTGAATAAAAAGGAGGCCAAATTATGGAACTATGTTGTCTACAAGAGGTTCACTTCAGATGTAATAACACATAAACTAAAAGTGAAGGGATGGATGTAAATGGAAATCAAAGAAAGCTGGGATAGTTATACAAGACAAGAGTCCTACAAGAGACAAAGAAGGACAGTATATAATGAAAAAGGGGTCAATCCAACAACAGGATATAACATTTATAAATATTTATGCCTCCAAGACAGATAAAGCAAATATTAACAGATCTAAAGGGGAAACAGCAACAATAATGGAACAGATGGACATAACATTTACAGAATATTCTATTGAAAATCAGCAGAATCCAGATTCTGCTCAAGTGTACATGGATCAGTTATAACAGATCACAGGTTAGGCCAATGAAATTAAGACTGACATCATAATAAGTATCTTTTCTGTCCACAATGGTATGAAACTAGACTCAATTATATGAAGGAAACAGGAAAATTCACAAAAATGTGGAATTTAAAAAACACATCACTGAATAACCAATGGTCAAGGAAGAAATCAAAAGAGAAATTTAAAAATCTCCTGAGACAAATAAAAATGGAAATTCAATACACTAAATCTTATGGGATGCTGCAAAAGCAGTTCTAGAAGGGAATTCATAGTAGTAAGTGCCTGTATCAGGAAATAGGAAAGTTCTTAAGCAAACAATGCAACTTTATACTTCAAGGAACCAAAGAAAAAAGAATAAACTAAGACCAAAACTAGTACAAGCTGCTAGTACTGAGCAACTGTCACTTTCACTTTCACTGGTAGCCTAGTGGTTAAAAATCCACCTTTCAGTGCTGGGGACGTGGGTTCAATCCTTGGTCGGGGAACTAAGATCTCACATATGAAATCTTAGCCACTCAGTCGTGTCCAACTCTCTGTGACTCCATTGTATGTAGCCTGCCAGACTCCTCTGTCCATGGAATCCTCCAGGCAAGAATACTGGAGTGAGTAGCCATTCCTTTCTCCAGGGGATCTTCCCAGTCCAGGGATCAAACCTGGGTCTTCTGCATTGACCGGCAGATTCTTTACTATCTGAGCCACCAGGGAAGTCTAAGATCCCACATGCCATAGGGCAACAGCCTGTGCACTGTGACTCCTGAGCCCACGTGCCTCAACTAGAGAACCCACGCGCGGCAACTACAGAGCCCGTGGGCCGCAATGAAAGCTCCCACGTGCCTCAACTAAGACCTGATGCAGCCAAAAATAGATAAACTCTAAAAATAGCATATGATCATCTCAATAGATGTCAAAAAAGCATTTCACAAAACTAGACATCCATTCATGATTTAAAAAAAACAAAAACAAAACAAAAACCTCTCAACATGTAGGTAGAGAGGAAACATAAGTTAGCCTACAGGAAACATCATATTGAAGGGTTAAAAGCTGAAAGCTGTTCCACTAAGATCAGGAAGACAAGGATGGCCACTCCTGCTAAGTTTATTCAACACAATATTGCAAATCCTAAGCAGAGAAATTAGGCAATGAAACAAAAGGCATCCAAATCAGAAAAGAAGTAACATTACCACTGTTGGCAGATGACATGGTATTACATAGAGAGAATCTTAAAGACTCCACCAAAATACTTTTAGAACTAACAAATAAGTAAAGCTGCAGGGTACCAAATCAGTATAAAAATTTTGTTGCTTTTCTACACCTATCAGAAAAAGAAATTAAGAAAACCATCTTATTGACAATTGCATCAAAACGAATGAAATACTTAGGGATACGTTTCACCAAAGAGCTGAAAGACCTGCATACTTAACACCTGCAGGAACGTGGTGTAAGAGAGACCCTACAGTTCTGATGATGCTGTAACAAAGCAGTCACTTCTGGAAATTTCAGAACCATGCTCATAACTTATTTCCTGAAACAGATTATTGGATCAGTGAGAACTGATTAAGGTAAAAAGTATATACTTCTAGAGCATTTAATGCAATGAATTTAATGGTTCTGAAAGTTCTTAAAAAGAAGCACAATAGAATACAAGCAAATATTTCATATGAATAGAAAATCATCCAAAAAAAGCTGTGATTCCTTTCAGGAGTTACTAGGAGCATCCATTCTAAGTAACTCACACCTCTGCATGCGTCTGGCCAGTCTTTTCTAGCCAATCAGACTACTGAGCACAGAAGGACGAGTTCTCCAATTACTTTTCTTTCTTCTTGTCCTGTTTATACAGGCAGAGGGGCAACTTCCAAACTTTCTGCTTACTGGATCCTTTTGAGATGTGATACTGAACACTGCATGTATCAAGTTTGTTTAGGTCACACTGTCAGTCAACTCCAGGTACCACCCAATGTGTGAAGAAGTTGAGTGTAACAGGATGATCTGAATTTATTTCCCAATTCTGCAACAAGCTGAGTGACCCTGACTGTCAAACTCTGTGAATCCAGGTTTAAGAATAATCTCTAAGATTGAGTCTATAAAAGACTGGAGGTGGGAGAAGTTAGGAGTCTGGCAGGAAGAGAGAAGACTAGGTCATTATGGTAATTACTACAGTTTCAGGGTATGGAATCTTGAAGAACTATATGTAAGAGGTAAGCTTCAAGCTTGCAGGCAATTTTAAGCCATGTTTGTAAATTATTAAGAACACAATAGCTTCCCTGGTGGCTCAGTGGTAAAGAATATGCCGGTCAATGCAGGAGACGTGGGTTCAATCCCTGGGTCAGGAAGATCCCCTGGAGAAGGAAATGGCAACCCAATACAGTATTCTTGCCTGGGAAATCCCATGGACACAGGAGACTGGCGGGCTACAGTCTGTGGGGTCACAAAAGAGTCAGACACAACTTAGTGACTAAACAACAACAATACAAGAACTGTCATTTTAAAAAAACCAAGATTTTCATTTTCTTGATCTAAGAGCTAAAACATGCATTCTGATAATTTTTGTTTGTTTTTTATCTCTTCACCATCAAGTTCTCAATTTCAGAGATGGGTAACATAAGACTCCTTGCACTAAACATTTTTTTTCCTGCTTAGTAAGTTATTTCGAGTTTACAGCTTTCTCCTAATGTCTCCAGTATTGCACACTGGCTGTGCTTTCTGAGAGAAAAGTGTGCACACAAAATAACTTTCTCCTGACCCATGGCACCCTAGTATAGGAAGTCAATAGTTATCAGTATTCTGACAAAGTTCTTGCTCCTTCTGTCTTCCCTAAAGGTCAGCATCCAATATGAGATGCTGGTCACCAGTGCCATCTAGTGGTGAACACAAGGAAACTACTTCTCAACTCAGATTCCGTAAGATCAGCTGAGAAGGTCTGGGGGCATTGATCACCTTTAAGTTATGCTGGAGAATTTCAATAGTAGTGATTATAAGACACAGTATTTATTTCACTCAAAAAAGAAATTTTGGTATTATTTTATACTAGTATTTTAAAAAATTACTCAAAATTCACAAAAATAGAAAAACAGTGAAATAAAGTGTTTAAAACATCTCAAATACTCGCATAAATATGCAAAATGTCAAGCAGACCAAGTTCAAAAAAACAGTCAACATGCTCTCTCGTTTTCATGGAAATCACTGTGGCCTCAGCTGTGCCGCCTCCTTGCTGTGGACCTTACTGCCTGGCAGCGCAAGAGGCGGCTCCTGCAGAACTTCCAGCCCTTCCTTCTGAGTGTGGCTTCTACTGCGGAAGCCACTTTTATTTTCACTTAAAACATTTTGTTAATAAATTTATTAATTACATCAGTCTTTATTTTAAGAGCACTTTATCATGTGCAGTGTGATATAGAAGACTGACCTAATTATCATTGCTTTCTCTCTTCATGCTTGGCTGAGTAACTGAAGTCTCCAGGTGCTTCAGTGAGAGCAGATGAAGGAGAAAAACATGAAAGAGCCTGCAGATGTCAACTGATTCCACATGGCAGAGGCTGGCTGTGGGAGGCTATCACACAGCCCCACGTCCAGAGCATGTTCTGCGGACACGGGTCTGAGCTGCAGGGGCATCACGTTTGGGTGGCTCCTATGCCCTGGCCAGCAACTCAGAGATACTACGTTTTCATTTCTCTCCTGCACAATGTGGGAAGATACCGCTCTTCTGCAGGGAGAAATCTACTCACTTCAGAAGGTTCTCTTGCCAGAATTAGGGTCAGTCTCTAGGCTGCAGTCCATGGGGTCGCTAGAGTTGGGCACAACTGAGCAACTTCACCTTCACTTTTCACTTTCAGGCACTGAAGAAGGAAATGGCAACCCACTCCAGTGTTCTTGCCTGGAGAATCCCAAGGACAGGGGAGCCTGGTGGGCTGCTGTTGATGGGGTCGCACAGAGTTGAACACGACTGAAGCGACTTAGCAGCAGCAGCAGCTCTATTTTTAGGGGATGAAATAGAAGGAAAAGGAGGAAGACTGGCAGAAAGCAAATGGCAGTCGAAGTGTAAGGATGAGAGAGGACCTGAGAGAAAGTCAAGAAGGGAGAATAACTGCTGACCAGTGTGTGAAGTAAGAGTGGCATCCGCACGGGACTGCAATCTCCCTTTATCCCAGTGATGACTCGGTTACATAATTCCCAACTTCTGATTTTTTCCCCCGCCTCCTGAGGAGGCTATTTACAATCATTTCTTTAAGCGCTGCTCTAAAGTCCACCACAAGCTGCTGGTGCTTCATAATCTGGGCAGACTGGTCCACTCTAATGTTTTGGAGTCATCAGCTTGATTCCTGCAGCCTTCCTGAGCACTGTCTGAGCCCGTCTATGGCCTCCTGCTCACCTGCGGTACTTCTGAGAATCCTGTGCCCCATCATTCCCTGTCTTTCAGAGGCCACTTCCCTAGGGGGTTGGGGTGGCCAGGGAGGGAGGATCAGTTCAGCAAAGAGCCACAGCCAGAACATGGAAATCACTGTTTCCACAGGTGCTTATCCGCAGTGGGCAGGCTCCTATGAGTCCATGTGCAACAAAAGCAGAGGAAGGGCTGCCCAGGATGGCCACTGATGCGGAGCACTGAGACCTAACTGGAAACCTCAGGCAGGGAGGGCACCTGTGCCTACTGAAACTCTCCTCCGGGAGGAGAGAGCCCGGAAGGACTGTGGAAGGATGGGGTGAGATCCCCGGAGAACTCTCCGGTGCATTCTCAAACTCCTTCCTAAGGAGACGGGGAAGGCCTGGTTAACCAGAACCTGTTGTCTTGGTGGCTGGGGTATCCAAGTCTGGGGACAGAGCTGAGTTGCTGAAGACTCAGAGAGGCAGCCACTCTTTCTCCACACAACCCCCTCTCAAAATACATGTAAGGTTGAAAGTTTTATTTTTGTTCTTAGTTTTGAAGAGGTGGAGAAGACCCTCTCAGGCAGCTGCCAGTCTGGACGGAGGAAAGGAGGCACTGGAGAGCAGGAGGGGGACTTACCTGTCACAGAAGAACTATGGGGGCAGAGTGAGCGCTCATTGTGAGGGACCATGGTGACAAGGTGTTGCAGGCTGCTCTCTCCCCTCTGGGATGCTTACAATGCATTCAGAGCAGGGGCATGTGAGGGACACATCTGCAAGAAGGTTCAGAATCCACCCTGAAGACTGTAGAAAGTGAGGCTAAAAAGAGAGGGGATGATGTTCTGCCAAACTGTTTGGTCTCCTGGGCCATAGTTTCACCATTAGTAAATTGAATTTTTATCTGGAAATTGAAAAGTCTAACCAATCAAGAATTGTACTGTACTCTGGAACTATGAAATGTCACTGAAATGTTTAAAAACAGAACATTCTTGACCCTGGGATGCTATGAGAATTAAGAGGCAGACGCCTTCACAGTGCGCAAAAGATGAAAAGCTTGGTGCAGACATTTCACTAACTACCATCATTATAAAAGGCAGGTTGCAAGCAAAGGGAACGTGAATCATGAAACTGCACAAAACCAAGCAGATTGAAACTGTTGTTTAAAGAACAACAACCAAAAAATGGTGAAATGCATTAAAATAAAAAGAGGTTGTCTATTTTTTTTTTCTAATTTTAGGAGATTGCAGCAGATATAGATAGCCATTTAGGCTTTAGTTTTAACTGTTTCTTCCTACATTTGCAGCAAAGAATCGTGAAATATTAGAAGTGGATGAATCTTTCTATAACACTAACTCCAAACAAGATGGCAGAGTAAAAGAATGTGGAACTCACCTCCCACAAGTACATCAAAAATACATCTACAAATGGAACAGTTCTCACAGAACCCCTGCTGGACACTACCAGAAGACCTCAAACCCCTGAGAGGACATGAAAGAGCTCCATGTAACTGGGTAAGAAAAAAGAAAAGAGAAGAGGGAGCAGGATGGGACCTGCACCCCTGGCAGGGGAGTGTTGGGGGGGAAGAGGAAATGTTCCCACAGGATGAAGCCACTTAAGCAGCAGGGAGAGGAGCTGGGACAGAGAGCGAGCTTCAGAGGCTCAGAGGAGAACCTAGCAAAAGGCTGCAACAGGCAGCACAGAGAAAGGCTTGCAGAGGGGCCGCACCACTGCCCTGTGTGTCCCAGCCTGAGATGCAGGTCTGCTGGTGTGAGTGGGGCTGGCACTGGAACTTGGGGGGTAGAGGACAGAGGCGGGAAGGGGTCTGCAGTTGGCTGTGCAGAGATAGCCTGAAAGGGCTGGAGCGTGGTGTAGCTGCAGCCGGGGGTGTTCATGGAGGAAACCCAGGCGGGCAACAGAAGCAAAGCACCACTGTTAGGTGGAGCATGAAGTGGGGGGAGAGGCTGACATCATAGCCTCTTTCTCTGTGTACTGGCCCCGCTTCTGCGGGCCCTGTGAGAACACGTCTTCCCAGCTGCTGCCTCAGGGGATCCCACCTCCAAAAGCTCTTGTGGCCCAGTCACCATCTTGGGGGTGGTGGGAGTAAATGCCATCAGGTTGCCCACTTGCAGAGGTGGGGCTAAAACCATAGCTGAGCCTCAGAAGCCATGCAACTTGGAAAGTAGGTCTGAAATCTAACCCTGTGGTTGTGCAAGCCACAATCTTACACCTCTGCCACTGGCTTTGTAAATTCAGTGCCTGTAGGACCTCGGAGTAGACACTGGGTGTGTCCATGGCTGGAATGGGTGTGGCCTCAGCAGTCAAGGGCTTTGCGGGCACGTGCACTTGGGGATGTGGCTGGGCCAGGGTCCGAGCTGCCTTTGTAGCTCCCGCTATGGTCCAGATGAGTGATGAATGTGGTCCTGGGACCTGACTCTGATTGATCTGAGCTGGTGGACCTGTGGAAACAATGCCCGGGGGGCACCAGGGCCAGTTGCTGGCATTCCCAAGGTTGAGATGGGGCCCAGGGCAGTGCCAGCAACAGAGCACTTTGTAAGGTGGCAGAGCAGATGACAGGTGGCACAGCAAAGCTCACTCACTGGGGCGGGGGTGGGGGTGGGGGTGGGGGTGGGAGGCAGCTCCGGCTCTTCTCCCAGTGCGAGTGCTCCAATTCCATTTCCCTCCACCAAAGCCCAGAAATGGATCCGGGGGCTTCCACTCCAACAGCGAGAGAACAGACTCAGCTCCCACAGGGCAGCACAACCACAGAGCAAGGAGGAAGCCCTGACCAACAACCAGGGTAGGCTCTGGCCACCACGACACCAGTCACTCCTCCTCTCAAAGGGACAGAGGCCAGCATACACTGAAGAAACAGGCAACAAGAATCAACACCCAAAACAGCTCTCACATCAAAAAATATTAAACCTACACAGGCTACATAGCGATGCTCCTCCATAAAAAACAGCCCTCCAAGACCACAACAGATAATTGTTTCTCCTAAACTCACATAGCAAGAGAAATACAAGCAAAATGAAGTAGAGGACCACTCTCGAATAAAAGATCAAGAGAATTCCCCTTGATCTTGAACAAGCAATGAAACAGACCTCTTCATTCTAATAGACAACGAGTTCAAAAAGTAGATAATAAAAACACTGAAGAAGTTAAGGACTATTGAGAGAAATGCAGATTACTGTAAAAAGAAACTAGGAACTATAAGGAGGAGCCAAGAAAAATTAGAAAATTCACTCACTGAGACAAAAGCTGAGCTAAAGGTAATGAAAAACTGAATGAATAATGCATAAGAATGAATAAATGATCTGGGAGATAGAATAATGGAAATCAACTAAGCAGAACAGCAGACAGAAAGCTAAATTTAAAGAAATGAAAGCGATGTGAGAGACCTATGGGATAATATGAAGCATGCCAATGTACACATAATAGGAATCCCAGAAGGAGAAGATAAAGAAAAGGGATTGAAAATGCATTTGAACAAACTGTGACTGAAAACATCCCAAACATAAAGAAGGAAACAATATCCAGGTACAAGAAGCATAGAGGGTCCCAAACAAGGTAAATGCAAACAGACCTACACCAAGACATATAAAAATGGCCAAAGTTAAAGGTACAATTCCAAAGGCAGCAAGAGAAAAACAAAGAGTTAACAAGGTAACAAAGAGGGAACCCCAATAAGGCTACCAGCTGATTTCTCTACAGAAAGAGCTGCAGGACAAAAGGGAGTGGGGCAAGATATATTCAAAGTCCTGAAAGGGAAAAATCTGCAATCTAGAATCCTCTGCCCAACAGGATTATCATTTAGAATAGAAAGAGAGATTAAGGATTTCACAGATAAGCAACAATTCAAAGAATATAGCAATACTAAACCTATCCTAAACGGAATATTAAAAGATTTTCTCTAAATAGAGAAAGTAGTAAGAATCTAAGGAAAGAGTAAATCACTTAAATAAGCCAGTACACTGATTTAAAAAATAAATTTCTGTGAAAGTGATAAAGACAATGAACAGCAAAATTATGAATATGAAGATGTAAAAGAGGATCAAAATCATAAAATGTGGGAAATAAGAGTAAGAAAATGTAGATCTTTTTTTCCAAGAATGTGTTTGAGTCTATATGACTATATTAAGGCAAGTAAGTACAAGGAGTTAACAAACTTGAAAACAGGGTAACTACAAAGCAAAAACATACAATGCATTCCCCAAAACCAAAGAGAAGAGAACATAAGTGTGAAACAAAAGAAAATCATAAAACTACAAAAGAAAAAACAGAAAGGGACAAAGAAATATAAAATCAGGAAAATATAAATATAAAGTAAAACAACATGAAAATAGGGTTTAATATGGCAATAAATACATATCTATCAATAACTATCTCAAATGTCAATGGGCTAAATGCTCCAGTCAAAAGACACAGAGTGGCATATTAAATAAAAAAACAAGAGACTACAATATGCTGTCCACGAGAGACCCACTTTAGGGCAAAGGACAAACACAGACTGAAGTGAGGGGAAAAAAAAAGACATTTCCTGCAAATGGAAATTACAAGAAAGCTACAAGAGGGTCATAAAACTCCTATCAGGCAAAGTAGACTTTAGATCAAAGGCTACAAAGAAAGATAAAGAAAGACACTGCATAAAGATAAAAGGATCAATACAAGGATCTGCTATTATACTCATTTACATATGTGCACCCAATATATGTACTGTGCATTCACACTCAGTCGTGCTCGATTCCTTGCACACCCAATATGATGCTGCTGCTCAGTCGCCAAGTTGTGTCCGACTCTTCGTGACCCCCCAGACTGCAGCACACCAGGCTTCTCTGTCCTCCCCCATCTCCCAGAGTTTGCCCAAGTTCATGTCCAATGAATCAGTGATGCCATCCAACCATCTCATCCTCTGTCACCCTCTTCTTCTGCTTTCAATCCTTCCCAGCATCAGGGTCTTTTTCAATGAATCAGCTGTTTGCCTCAGGTGGCCAAAGTATTGGAGCTTCAGCTTCAGCATCAGTCCTCCCAAAGAGCAGTCAGGGTTGATTTCCTTTAAGATTAACTGTTTTGATCCCCTTGCTGTCCAGGGGACTCTCAAGAGTCTTCTCCAGCACCACAGTTTGAATGCATCAATTCCTCAGTGTTCTGCCTTCTTTACTGTCCAGCTCTCACATCTGTACATGACTACTGCAAAGACCATCAGTTCAGTTCAGTCGCTCAGTCGTGTCCGACTCTTTG